>OLMO02000297.1:7841272-7860262 GCA_900291935.2 Cassiopea xamachana
TAAAATAAATAAATAAATAACCTAATTAAAAATTTAAATTAAAATACCCTATAATCATGCATGTAGGCGCCGCGCATATAAATGCGACGGTGCTTGTATCCGGCCTTGCTTTTCAAATATCAGATTTCTTTGATTGATCGTGATCAGTAACATAAATAAGGCGACTTTCTTAAAGCATATATATATTAAAATACACAAGTCTTTGATAATAGGCTCTTATTTTGAGAAAATATGCCCGGTACCTTCAGCATTACTAAAACATAGGAGTCCCTTTCCTCTCTTGTTTTCTGGTTTTCCTGACACAAACTTTCATGGAGTAATACGTAGATAGCCCCAGTGCATCTTTCAATCTGTGAGGACTTTTAAGTTGTGACGAACTCGAAACAGTATCTCATTGACTTACTCTATAGAATCCTTATAAACAGGCCTAAAGAATAAGGTGATTCAAAATGACGTTTAGCAAAAAAGATATAGGCGCCGGGCGTCTACATGCGCCTCTATTTTCCAGACTTGAAAATGCAGAAATTTTGAATATCCGGATATAGGCGCCGGCGCCTTTATGCGAGGTACAAAGTAAAGAAGTTGATCTAATTTTATCAAATACTAATGTAAAATGTATGAGTTGAGAATCCCCTAGAGATCTGTGACTAATGCTGCCCATTTTGTTAAGCTGAACTTTTGTTGAGCTTTATCAGCAATACAACGTTGATGAGCACTATTGATAAGCGGCAAATGTGCCAACAAGCTAAGTATTGGGGAGGGGGGGGGTGGCACCGCGAATTCTTATTCCGTATACCATCAAAAGCATCTCAGCCCATCGAAATCATCCTAAATTTCCACGTGAGCGTGATTTTCAGGTTGCTGTTGCAGTTTCCATTCTTCGAGTGAATGTTTGGCCCGAATGCAAGTTGACGAATACCTCCAGATTCTGGTTCAGATTTAGACTCAAATTAAGAGACGTTAAGTTGAAAATGCAGTTATCCGTTTACCACAGAAGGTATTTTTCAAATTCAAACACCTCTTATCGATACAACGAGAGGGCTTTCCAGGAGATCATGATTTGTCTCTAAAGTGCACTCAGGCCTCCGTTAGGTAGGCCAAGAAGTCAAAAGAAATATCAAAGTGAGAATTTTCCACAGGAGGTTTATGTTAGGGCTAGTAAAATTTGAAAGCTGCTACTGAATACATTGAAATGGGTTTCTAGGAAAGCGCAATATTTATGCCACAGATGTATTCCGGGCCTACTTATGGAGAGTAGAAAAAAATTTGAACATTTAAAAAATAGATAGATATCCACAAGAGATTTATGCAAAGGCTATTCAAATAAGAAAATACATTGTATGGGTTTTCCTGCAGAACGGGAAATGTCCCCAATGTACTGAACTCTTTCCAGGAGTACGGGATATGCACAAACTTTCATATTGGCTTGCGATCACAAAGAATCGATGCCAATGGGACTCTACTACTTGTGTATACATCTGTATATATCCCATCATATCATGCGTTATCCTATCCTCAGAACGTAGGCCCTACATCCGAATTCCACTCTCCGGGAAAACCCCTCGCATTGTATTGATAAGCTGTTCTTAGGTTTGAGTACCCTTAACACAACATCTCCTGGGAAAACTATTTCCTTTTCAAATTTTTGTCAGGTTGTAATAGCCTTACCATAAATCTCCTGTGGAAAAAAGCTCACTTTTGATATTTCTTTTGACTTCATACATTAGAAAAATACATTTTCTTGACCTACTGTACGAAGGATGAGCGAGGTAGCATAGTGGTTAGAGCGCATGCCTCCCATGCAGAAGGTCTATGCCCGACTCGATGCCCTGACTGAACGCTCGCTCAATGTTCACCCAGCAGCAAGTGGGTACCTAGTGGGAACACTAGGGAGATAAAGGCGGAGAGGAAAGGAACTGGCCACCCTACTTCACATGCCGATGGCTCAGGATAAGTGTCCTCTCTAACAGGCACTCCCCTACGTACGAAAGTATACGGAACTACCTTTTTTACTGTACGAAGGCCTAAGTGCACTTTGGAAACAAATCACGTTCTCTTGGAAAGCCCTCTAATTGTATCGAAAAGAGGTGTTTGGATTTGAAAAATAACTTCTGTGGTAAACGGGCAACTGCATTTTCAACTTAACATCTCTAAATTTGAGCCTACACCTGAATCTGAGTCTGGAGGTATATTCTCCAACTTGCGTTCTTGCCAAACATTCACTACTCAAAGAATGAAAACTGCAACAGCAACCTTAAAATCACGGTCACGTGGAAATTTAGGACGCTTTCGCTGCAACTAGCTCTAAGTACTTCCATTTATGCTAAGGTATGTCAGGTGGCATTTGGATCTTATCACCATCTTTTCTGAGGAACCAGTAAAATCTAGAATAACAATCTGCGTTTTCAACATAGCTACTCCATTAAGGCTCAAGAGGAAGCATTAAGAATATGCTTAGGCTGACACAAAGAAATCCTTATGCCTGAGGCTTTGCACAAATTAGCATTCTAGCATAAAATCAACGAGTGTTTTCTGGGAGGATATTGTCATGGAAGCTGTAGGCCACAGCAAATTCTGCTTGTCTATCGTAAATAAGTGCACATTTCTGATTTTGCTGCACTTTTGGAGCCGGCTATTGGCAGTAGACTGTCCACTTTCAAGCTAAGGAATTAGTCTGGTACGAAAATGCCTTCAACTTTTAATGCATAGCACTCTTAAATTTGTACCGATATCTTGTTAACTTCTTTGAATAATGGCTAGATCACAATCAACAAATATAAGTTAATACTGAACACGTTATACACAGTGCTGGACACATCTTCAGCAAGACACAATAGATTGACTACAACGTAGCTTACAAATGGCATTGCAGGACACGTGAATGGTGCAACACAGGGCAGCTGCATAGTTTTCTAGTGGGTCGCGACAGGTCTTGATACAGTAATTCGGCAAAATAAAGCCAATATCTCTAGAGCAAGAGCTATTTTTCTATCTTTACAGACTTCGAAACAGTTGTGCATCTCTACCTGAAATCATTTATAGAAGCTACACAGAAAAAAACTTCAAGAAATCAGCTGGTAATGCAAATGTAAAACGAGCTTAAATACTTCTCGGAAGGTTAATATACAAACCAGATGAATCTTTGCAGTATCGATTCTACGAGGCACTTCAACACTAAAGTCATTCATAGAGCAAATTGTTCAAACAACCATTTCGATTCAATTAACTGTTCTGTTTTGATTCACCTTAAACTGGATTGGGCAAATATAAAGGTTGAAAGGAACAGGTGAATCTCTCCTACATGTCCTATCACCTGCCTAACTTAGGCCGCGTAAATAGTGTCAATGATTTTATCTTTGATACGCGCATATGGCCTCCAACGCAATGGTCATGAGATTAAAATTGGCTTGAATGTTGTTTGAAGCAAGCAGCAACAGCAGATAAATACGGGACGGAGACAGAGAACAAATAAAAATTGAAGAAGGAAAATTTAATATCTATTATCTGATGCCTAAAAGGAATGAAAAAAGGAAAAATAAACTGAGGTAGTAAATAACTAAAAAAAATAAATAATAATATGGAACGAAAATAATGAGTGGGTAAAATAAGTTAAAACACCGTTAAAGATAGGGATAGTGCTTGAAAAAGTCAATAAACTTCACTTTTGGATGAAAAAGAATATGGACTTGAAAATGAATGAATATGCATGGTAAACATAAATAGAGTGAGAATATGTAAAACAAAAATTGCATTATTTAGAACGAGAAGGTCAGACTACAACCATGATTCCTTCATCTCTCTAGGTTTAACACTGGGATAAGTAAAAATTTTAACGAGTGGGGCTCTTGGTGTAATGTTACTCAATGGGTGTGGCTTATTTACAGCCACGCCCATAGTTTCAGAGATGGAGACATGATAATTTAGTCCTACTATGATGTAATATAACCAACAGGTAGAAAGATCCCAATAGCCATGTGATAATGAGGATCTTCATCATAGCGATGCAATACAATAGATTGGATGCAAGGTCAATGTGCTTGGTTAAACAAGATCAATATCATTATTATCAAAATGTTTAGGTCAATACAAAAAGTTTGTGGGGCTGAGCCCCCCAAAATGAACACGGATTTTTGCAAAGGGGCTCCACCACCCCGAGCTCCCATAGGAATCACCCCTGATTTAACATCAATTTGCACATTTAGTAGCGGCGAGAAACCTTACCTAGCTGAATTTCAAAACTCAAGGCCGTACAGCATTTACTAACTACCAGGTGGTAAAGAGGCACATTAAAGCTTTTCATTGGCAACCACACTACCCCATGGTAAACACAAAAAACCTATACTAAAAACAAAACGCTTCTATTAATATTTTCCCCTTACTAAGTCAAACCACAATCACTTCATTTCCTTCGTCTAATATTTGAGACTAACCATCTTTGATCTAGATTGAACTACATGAGACAGAAGATGAAGAATGCTGTAAGAGATAATGTGTCCAAAATTAACTTTTTCTTTATATTCTAAGTAGATTATCCCGATTTGGCCTTCATTGATCGTTGGATATATGAGCAACTTCCCATCCATTATAATTATTGCTTAAAAATAAAGAGTCTAATCGCCTTTAGTCAATCCCATTTCAAGCTTTAATTCACAGGAGCCCTCTACATATTTTGTGCGCACGTGGGGGGATTGGCAAAACATATTTTGGGGGATAAGGGTGGCTATATTCATAGGAGTACTAGTGTATAGTGGAAGGCTAGATCAAAGCATGTGAGTTGTCCTATATTTTACTCTGCACAAGCACTGGTTACAGCCGCGCAAAAAGGAATTTTGTTGGGCAGGGGTCCAATCTAGGAAAAAAGGGCACACAAAAGCTCTTATACAGACGTTATGGCCTTGGAATACCGTTTTTCACGTTCATAAACGTAAGGAAAATTGCTAGAGGTTTGCTGTGAACTTATTGCTCTGAAGTCCAATGAGCGCTACAACAAAACTCCGGTTCTTATTTTTCTATGTTCTTGTTTGCGGCGTTTCAATGTACAGCCCGTTATACCTACTGAAAAAGGAAGAAGAGAGTCCGGGAAGGAGCCCCGAGAAAGCTTTTTCAGCCACACCTTTTAAATCCTGGAGAAACAGCCCTTTTACTGTAGAGAGTGCACTATGACAAGGATAGTTATGTTCTTCTGTTAAAAGTAATAGAAGTCTAGACTCACATGACCCACCCTTAGTTGCACCTCTGACTAGTTCTCTTTAGAAAATTCCCATAAATGTTCAAAATCATCTGAATTAGCCATGATTTTGCTATACACGAGAGCGGCTGTCGTCATTGTTTCGGTAGCGATCCGCACAGACATAGCTTGAGACTACGTTTACAAGTATAAATGTGGAACAAATATCGATTCGATATACCGTTGGCATAGGAAGGCTTCAAATTTACATGAGATACTGTACATCCGACCCGGCTACTTTTGTGTTCTGGTGTCAATACAAGGCCTATCTTTATCAAAAGTAGAGCGGATTCAATGTAGTTACGATCTGCGTTCGCTTGTTCAGATGTAGCTTTAATCGTAAAATAAGATGTCATAATTCAGAAGAGATAATAGGCCTCAAATGTGTGATTCCTCTCTCAAAAATTCACTTCCGATCATCCACATACCGATATGCTACCCTATCTTTCACAAAGCGCATGGAATTGATCAGGTATGGAATATGTCAGGAATCTCAGAAGACATTAACATATACGTCTTTCAACAAACCGATAATATTATTTCTTATCTTTCAAAACAAATTTCAATGAGCAATTACTGTAAAGAAAGAGCATTGTCGATTGATCAGCTGCTTGCAAAATTCTCGCCATTGAAAAGTCAAACCCTGAGATATCAAACTGATTACTTATGCAACTCACTATAATTTTACACACACGTATGTTAGGACATACTATGGTTAGGACCATAGGGCACGGAGCATTTTAACGATCCATTTATCCAGTGATGTGTTTATTGGGGGCGTGGGGGCATTGCGCCCCCAATATGTTTAAAATTGCAAGAAAGTTAGTCAAAAGTTTATCATGCTGCAGACTTATCATCCCATTGGTCATAATATTTTCCGTGACCGTATTTAAGTGAGAGTAGTTGGTCAAAAAGTCAGCACGCCCCCTCCCCCCCCCACAACAGAAAGTGTATCGGCACATATTTGATATCAAGCAGTCATACTTGGCTACACACTATCTTGAGTGGCAAAATAGGTACAAGTAGGCACACTACAGGCGCGCAACTACGGGGGTCCTGGAGTCTAGAGCCCTACCTTTTCAATGAAACATTGAAAGTGCTTTCAGTTTGAAATTTTGAAACTTGTTTTGAGTTAGAAATGATGAAAAGGCCATTACACCTGAAAGCAACGAACTCAGAAAAATTCCTAACATTTCGTCCGTTTCTACATCTGACTAATATTGCTCCACTCCATACCGTTTTTTAGCGTTTTAGCGCGCGATTTTCGTGGATTAAACCACTGCTCTCAAAACTTCCTAGTTGTGTACCCATATGTGAATTGATGTTCTTAATCTAAAACACGTCTAGAAGGGTTCTAGGGATACATATGATGTTAAAAAACAAAAGAAGCGCCCCGCTAAAAGAGTTCCCAATACAGGGTGTCTCAAAATACCATATCATTTATATCCTTTTTGAATAATATCCCTTACCCCCACATGTGTCTCTATCCCTCACTCATCTAACAAGAAGATTCCATACGCTTCATACTTTCAATATAAAATTCCCCACATTCCTTTAACTTTCTTTGCTAATAATCCATATCTTCCCATAACCTAAAGAGCCCCTTCAATTCTTCCTAAATTGATGCAATCTTTGAGGTTGGGGTTTCAATGATAAAGCTCAGGTGCATTGTCGCTCCAAAACAAAAAATTGCCGATAACCTGATGAACGGTAGGGCATTCGCTGCGAAAATAAAATGTGGGAGCTCAATCGGAGCCAATCGTTATGGGTGGGGGCCTATTTAACATCCTAGCCAGTAAAGCAAAAAATCAACTTGCAAGGAGCCCACCAGGAATTTTTCCGTTTTCCCACCAGACCACAACGCCCCTGGTAAAACTTATGTTTGAGGTGAATTCTTCAAGCCGGACATGGATCCTTGTCATATAAGATGATTAAAACGTCTCCCTAATGTGATTCTGCATTCATCTCTTAGTCCATTCAGTATTTTAAAATTCCTACCAGTGCAATCTTGAATGAATTGATCTAACACCATTACCGTCTGTATTCATTTTCTGATAGTCAGCTACACGTTTCTTTTACAAGAAAAAACTTCATAAGAAAATGAGGCTCAAATGGTTAAAATCTTAAGAAATCTTAAGGAAATCACGAGGCTCAATTTCCAAAATTTAGTGTTTTTATTGGCCAAAAATCGATATTTCGTCGTTATTGCATTCAAAATGTTAAAGATGGAATGCAAATTCCAGTATACAATATCAATAACAAAAGTGTAAGCCATTTTAGCCAGTTTATTTCAGTGGAAGTTAAGAAGAATTTAACAAAATCTCAGGCTCAATTTCGCGAAAAGTTAAGAAAATTGAGGCTCAGGCAAAATGATGGTTTCCTTATAAAAAACGTGTACACCTTGTTTGATAAGAAACCAGTTTCTAAGTAACCTAGTACTAGACCCCGTAAATTTTAAGAAGCTTGTAGACCTACAAGGAAAGAGCTAAGAAACTTTAGACAAATAGCACATTTAAACCGTTAGCTTGGTTCAACGTAAAACTGAACCAAAACCATGTGAACATAACATTGCTGTAGAATTTAATTCGCACTGACGAACTTTTTGTCATAATACTAATAGGTTGCTACATTCATGTTTTGTTTACGTTTTCACTGAAATTTATAGTTCATTAAATTAAGAAACATTTACAATTAAAATGTGGCCAAAAATAAAGAAAGTATTAATACCTTTACATGTATTCTGAACGTAAACGACATTAGCTTTTCCTGCTTTCCTACCATCTATCTCAGGTGCCATCTACTCTCAGCTGGCTGGCTGCTCTGAATCTCCACCTTTCTAGGTCTTTAGCCACTCAGACTCATTCATTTTACCTCATTTTTCTCTCATGTTGTCTGTCCGTTTAGTTCGTGCTGTTGCTTATACGTACACTTCCAATTGTGAAAATTAACTTTCCTCAAAACCAAAGGAAGATGCAATTGTCACACCTTATCTAATTGTCTTTCCTTGACCATTGACAACTATGGGGTTTACATGAACTCATTTCTGGTTCCTTAATCTGTACAAACCCTCTTCCTTTAGGGCGAACTAATCCAATTCAGAATTCTCCAAATTTGCGATAAAGAAATGACATCAGATTGAGCTGATACACGCAATATCATTATGAGGACTTTTATGAATGCATTAAGGCCTGCACGTTTGTTTTTTCTATAAGAAACTTAGCTGAAGGCCTAGTAGTAAAAATTTCTTAATGTTTTGGCCACATCTTAGTTATAAAAGTTTTTAAAAGTTTCTTAATTTAATGAACAAAATTGCAGTGAAAACGTAAAACAAAACGTTGGCATCGCAAACTAATAGCGTTATATCAAAGAAAATGCGTAAGTGTGAGCTAAAATCTAAAGCAATGTCATATCCACATTGTTTTGGTTCAGTTTTACGTTGAACTAAGTAACGATTACAATTTAGTATTTGTGTTTTTTTATAAGAAACAAACTCTCTGGCTTCAGCCTGGATATTTGTTAATATTTCGTCAAATCAAGCCTGAAATGTTTCTTAAATTTTGAAGTCTTCCAATGACAATAACAACCCAGATTAGGCAATTGTACTGCAATAAAAAATGCTCAAGTTTTGTGAGGCATGGAATGGATGTTCTTGCTAGTTTGATCAAATTTTACTAGTAAAAAACTTATTATTTGAAACACAGCCTGCTTATGTTTCTTAAATGTTTCTTAATTTTTGCCTAATTCTAGCCTCATGTTTCTTATATATATATATATGTTTTTTATTTAAAAAAAGTGCTAGCTCTTTCGTTTTAGTTCTAAGAATTTAATAAATATTGGAATGTCTAGTACTAGGTTGCTTAAAAACCGATTTCTTAGTAAAGAAAAGATGCATCCAAATTCTCGTTCCCAAACAGCAAAATGCACGCATACAAGCTTCTTTTTGGGAAAGTGGATAGTAGGAAAGACGTGTTCGACTGCTCAAAATAAGAATGTTCAATACTACATTGTGGAGAGATAAGGAAAGTTGATACGTTGATATGGATGTGCAATTTTAATAGCCTGCATAAAAAAGGACTCTGCTTCAATAGATTCAGTTTTCGTATTTGTTATATTTCCTACACTTACAGTACTCACCAAAACAATGTCTCACGTGATTTTTTTCATGCTCGATCGAGTTTATTGTGGTGTGTACTGTTTTCACTTGTAAAAAGTTAAATTTGACACTAGTAGATAGCTTTTTGTGGAAATTTGACTTACCATTGTGTTTAATGAAGTTTTGTGTTGCAAATCTCCAATGGGGCATTTCTTTTCGTCGTACTGTGTATTTAGGACGAGTAAAGGACAGCTCCAATGGAGCACATTCGCTTGGCATACTTCGCAGCATAGCATTACTCAACAAAAGCAATAATGAGAACGACGATAATGATAGATATCTTGACTTGGCAAAATGTCTATCATTCAGGGGCATTGAAACGATTTTCAAAGTGGAGGGGCCTGGTCGCTAAGGTCGTGGATAATCTCGGAATTCTGCTGATCTGTGTTGGTTAAAGCATCGCTTTCAAAGCTTTTGGAATACGAACAAATGATATTTTGCATAAGAGGTTTTGTATTTTTTCAATACACAATTTTTTCATAAGAACAATTAATCTTTCGCTGAGCCTCAATATTCTCAATTTTTCCGTTTTAAGTTTTAGATTATTTTTAAATTATTCTTAAATATCGAAGGTGGAATTATGTTTGAAAATCAGAGGATAAAATTCAAATACCTATTGATGTCCTTCTATGTCATAAAGCAAAATAGAAGATTATATCAGTATAGCAAATATTGTATCAATAGTGAAAAAGGTAATCTACAAGTAGTACAATAGCTCAAATACACAAAATTCTAAGTCTTGATGAAACTTGAGTCTTGCAGCATTATTCTTAAACTATTCTTAAATTTCAGCGATTCTGAGCCTGAATATTCTTATAAACTTTATTCTTATAAAAAATACGTTTACTAGTAAACAAAGCCTCAAATGTTCTAAGGCGGTGAAAATAGGTTGAGTTTTTCTATCATCAGCATAGAGAACTATACCCTCTTGGCGTGTTATGATTGTGGGGGCAGACTTGGTGAAATAACTATTTAAAGCAAAAAACGTAATGCTGACGCTCAACCTGACTTTGAACTAAAATCGTTAAACTTCAGTTAAAATCTAAGCGATCTGAAATATGATGATTTCTCTCTCTTGAAAAAAGAGTGGTTGGATTTCCACACTCTACGTGAAGTTACCCTCTGATAAGCATTCTTCAGTATCAAGAGAAGCTCACTTGAATACTACAAATAGTAGGGAGGAGTAGAGGGCTCCTCAACGCACAAATAGGGAAGATTCCCCTTTGCAGCTCCAATTGCTATCTTGTCTACTGATAAAAAAGGCGCCTTTGTTCAAAGGGACCAGAGCAAGAAGCGGTTGCAATGTCTTGCTATTTAATTATATCTAATTACGGCCCAACTGAAATCAACATGGCTGCTGTCGCTACCTAGAATCAGTTAATAACAACAGTTCCTTGCCAGCTAACTTACAAAAATAAGCCGAAAGTGGAAATCCACAAACAGCAACCCATTTTCTAGTGTGTTTGTCGAGCTGAGTGTGTGCCGTTACATGAAAGCCGGCACTTTCTGACATTGCACCCACTAAAAGTCTTAAAATAGTCTTGAAAGAAAGAACATATTTACAACTAACCACAGGTCACTATAACTGGAAACTACGATGAACTTCTATGAGCACAAATCTTGTAGTAAGGCAACGTTAATATCAGTAAATGGCCAAAGTGTGGTTCAACGACCGCACAACGTGCACTCCAAACTCAAAACAGAAACAAAAAAGTTAAGGTTGAAGCTTACTATACGTGCCTAAAACAACCGTAACACTATCCCGGAAATCAAAGAAAAGCAGTATTCTCTATTCTGGTTGGTCCGTAAGATTTCAAGCTTAAAACTTACCAAAAATTGATCGACATTGCCATAGGCCATAAAAAGTGGACTATGTTGCTTGAGTCCCCTCGAAAAATTGCGTTAAGAGATGTAGATATTCTCGGCAACCATGGCCATGTCTCAAATTATCATGAGTAAATATCTTTCTTCCAATTACGGAAATAATGTTGAGTATAAAACAGAATTAAAAAGTTTCTTACCATCACAAGGGCCTTCAATGCTTGACTGAAAAAGATAAATGCGTTTGTTATTTCGATTGAAAACTCTTTGTGTCGTCAATGGGAGGCTTTCAAGCGTTTCTAACAGAATCAATATTCAGTTAGGCAGCTTTGAATGTTTGAAAAAAACAGGTAATGAAGAGAAAAATTCTGGTAGTCCTGCATTATGTAAAATCGATGAAAGGCAACGACAAACAACGGGCATATTTACACAACAGGAGGCCGAAGTATGAGTAGAATAGATGAACATATATTATTCTTCTACAAGATTGGAATCAAATCTGATTTTGATTTTACTAGACGATCCATGACTATGCATTCCAATGTCAGAAAATTCATTAAAGAAAAGATGAATTTTAGGGCTGCTCTAGTCCATTCAATTCATTAAATTTTTTCGTAATCCATGTGCAAATGAAACACTTTTCATGAAATTTCTAAGTTATTTGATTTTGAGGATTTGAAATTTAATCTAAAAAGACGTTAGGTGCGTGTGTTGTGTGACAGTGCATTGTCTTAACTGCATAAATCAAATAAGCCACATTCAGTAACGACCATATAGGGAAATTAGATCCCAGCTTCTCAGTCTTCGGGGAAATTCATTTCTTTTTCATTAGTCAATGACTCTTCAAATGAGCTCTCAATTACTTTTTTGGACCATTCTAACCCAAGGTATGCCTAACTGTCCGCCAAAACACTGTTTTGGCCCACTGTGCAGAGAAGCCAAATGCCCCTAGACGCCCCCATTGGCAATTTGAAAAAGGTTAGCAAACGAAAACTTGCAAAAACTGTATTTTATTTTCTAAATTTATATGCCTCAAGAAGCACATGTTCATTTACAATTGAAAGGGCAAACAGTAACTTTCAACGACGGAGTGGAATGCAAGTGCAGATTTTGTGATGATTTTAATGAAACAACAGGATTTTTATGAAATGTTGATCAAGATTGCTGAAATGACTTTTTTGATCGCATTTTCTTTGAATTTACCAATTTTATTCGACTTAAGCGGAGTTATTTGTGGAAAGGAGTTAGCAATATGTTCGACTTGTCGAGTTATTCGACTTATCCGGAATTCGACTTATCCGGGGTATTTTCTGTACATAAAGCTTACAAAAACCAAGGGAAACGAGAACATTTACGAGATCGGAGGAGTTCGAGTTAACCGGTAGTCGACTTATCGAGGTTCAACTGTATATAGACACTCACACTACACACAAACTAATTCTGAGCCGCATCCACGAAGAATGCAACTTGCATAAAATGAATAAACCAGAATTAAGTAAACATTTCGATAGAAATCTTCATCAGTGCATATTGGAATTTCCCAGGGCCTATTTCTTCCACAAAATACAAAATATGCGCATCGTACCGCAATGTCAATTATTTTAATAAGAATGCAATTAAATTAAAAACTACAATAATTTTAGTATTACTAAAGAAGGTAATACGATGAAAAGCAGGGGCGTAGCTGCAAAATCCAAGAATGTAAAACGCAAAGTCTAAAAAAACACAGCCTGACGTAATTTAACCTTTGCATGGGCACCGAAGCCGGGATAGCGTCAGGGGGCACTCCCCCACTTTCTGCATACGATAGACTTTGAGCTTTTTCTTTGCATTTTTTCAGAATAAGGCACCATAGAAGACCGTCCTTCATTTGCTCATATTCCAATAGTTTTGAAAATGATACTGTAGCCAGCGCAGTTAAGCAGAACTATGACTCATCCCAGCCGGGTTGAGTTCGTTAAATAAGGCCTTTCCACTTCAAAAGCGATCCCCTTCTTTGCTACAAACATTGGTGTAGAAGACGGGGAGCGCGGGGGGGGAGGTGCAGCCCCCTAGCTGTAACTTAAGGGGGCTCAACCCCCTAATTGTCTAGGAAGTCAAGCACTGAATAGCTGTTATTCTATGGTAAAAGACTACTTTAAGCTGTCGAGAAATTGCTATCTAAAAAGCTAAATCTGACATGAAAAGTATTAAAAATACGTTGTTTACTGAGCAATATTCTCAGTTTCTTGTATAACTAGGTAGACCAACTTCTAAGTTTATTATGAAACTGCATGCACGAGAAGAGCCACCTAAGCTATTAACTTACTTCCACTGGCTACAAAATCAAAAGGTAGTTCATCAACATTTGCTTCAGTAGGCAGTAAAACGGGGGAGACCAAAGATGCCAGGATGCATAACGGTGTACTGACACGTTACCCCTTGACTAAATCCTTGAATAAAAGCGGCTATTACATTAGCAAAATGTAACTACTGAAAGGAAACAATCCACAGAAATCTTTACTTTTTGGATATGACTCGTACTGGGATAGGCTCGAACATTAACAAATACTAAAACATGAATTACATAATATAGAAAACTGAAAGAAATTATAAAAAGCACACTAACTACGAATGCTTATAAAAGATTAAGGATTATGGTACAAAACATAGTCTAAGCATTTTGGCGTTATCGAAAACAAAAAAGCCTGATTATTTCTGATAGAGTTGGATGCAAATTTAGCTAAAATAAACATAATGTTGAGAAATAAACAAACCAACGAGATGATCTGCGAATTAACACCAGGAAAGGACTTTAAAACAGAGATTCTGCGCCGCATGTGCTCCATAGCGCACACCACCTTTTCAATCAGTATTTTATAACAAAATCAAGGTTGAAGCTGTAGTGGCATTTAAGTTGAGAATACAAAAAGCCACTCCCCGCAGAGGAGTAAGCAAAATCTATCCAAAGAAGGCATTGTTAAAAGTAAGGCCAAAAACAAAGTAGAAAACGATAAGTGTGGAATTATTTGCTGACGCAGTGTGGCAAAAGTGAAACCACTTGCGGGAAGCAATGATCAGGTGATATTTGAAATCAAAAGAGGAAGATAAATGAAAGATAACAATGGGCCTTATAAGGAAGGTAAATAACTAGTAATCACGCCTCCGCAGGGCGACAAATGGCTTGGCACGCTCCTTCCAGAGATGAGTCAATCTCTGCGTTAGTGAACTACAAAGTCTCATAAAAATGGAGATATTTAAGTACTGTATTTCCTTTTGTCTCAGGGAGCGATACCTCCATGCTATTAGAGAAATCAGCTGCATTACTTGAAAGAATTAAACTCCGACACATGCGTTATTATTGTGATAATATGCAATACAGGGACGCCCGAGCATATTTTTGAGTGAGGGGGCTAGGGACGAGTGGCAAGTTCCGTGGAAGTGGGGATCAGGGTCGGAGCCCCTTAAATTTTTTAATGAGTATGCCCTTAGAGTAAAAGAAAACCTCCTTTTTGAATATCAAAATGCACCATATCTTAGCTAGGATAGGCTATCTATTGCATTACATCATACAATAGCAAAAATTTGCGGGGCTGCAGCTCCTCCCCTCCAGCAGCATAATGCAACATAATGCAAATTATCTCTATACAGAGTATCGCATAACTAAGGCCTTTAAAACCTGTTATTCATATTTTTTAACTTTAAATGTTAAACATGATGAACTGAAGCAAGTTCTCTAGTATTATCTAGATTGCTCAATACGTTACTGAAATATAAGTGAAGTAGAATTTGAGAGAACGGGGGCCGCATCTTTTACTGGGTGAGAGCTGGAAATAAATATTTTCCAAATATATTAACAAAATAGTAACACTGAACCCTTTATAGGAACGCATCTACAGGTTTTTTTTACTGATTTCAGGTTTAGCCAAGTTAAACAGACGCGGGTCCAGACAAGTGCAACTGTTGATTAAGCACCAGTCAGAACAGTCAATGCTGAAAATAGTCTAACTGTCCACAGTGCAAAGAGGCTTTCGCTATTGAACTGAAAACAGCTGCTGTAATCAGGAATCCTTACAAAATAATATAAATTCTGCTTGATGAGTGAACAAACGTTCCATGACGTTGACTTATTCAAGCTGGGTAAAACCTACTTTGATACGAAATTGAACGTAAGAAGAACTAATCTATATTTATATTTAGAACTGAATAATAAAGCTCTCCTCTTTCCAAGAAATTCAGAAAAGTAGCATGCTTGAGGATAACTTCGTAGCTCTGCAAAGACAGGGAAGCCGGGAAGGAGGGCAGAGGGGAGTAAGCGCCCCTCCTGCCTTTCGAATGGGGAAGCATCGAATGGCCTTTTTCAAATGCAATCGCTTGCATTCCCAACATTAAGATCATACAATGTAGATCAAATTAGCTAGTTTAGTGAGCAATATTTGATTGAAAAAGAAAATTATTTATATGATTAAGAAATATAGCCCTTGCTACGAGATGGGACAATAATGGCCTACTATCGTTTAAGAGTCCCTGTGCAAAGATGTGTATACCAAAGCATATTAAACAGGAGAAAATAAAAATACCTCAAGGAATATGATAACATACCTCAACAAGAATAGCCTCAACATTACCCATTTGACAAGATAATATTAACTATCACTTGGAAGCAACTATCCACAAGGCAGGTGACTGAATAATTAGGGAGTGCTGAGCAAGCAGTGATGTGATGGTTTCAAGTCACTATAAATGGGCTATTGTTTACCTTCATAACAAATCATAGTGGCAGAACCATATTTCCTTAACAGCTAGCTTACGTGTGTTTGAAGTGCCTGTTTTTGTCACTTAGCAATTGCTGGATCATCTAAATCAAGCAGCTGATGATGTGGTGATGGAGTTGACCTTGATACTGTTGATGGCAATGGCTTTGATGATCTTCATGGAATTGAATGCTATGAGGATGAATGTGATCTGGATGATGGAATTTGATTAATAGTTGCTCTAACTCAGTGCTTCTCAACCGGGGTGCACATCACCCCATGGGGTGAATTTGAGATACTAAGGGGTGAAATTTTGAAAAGGGGGGAATAGGGGGTGAATTATACACAAAGGGGTGAAGTTGTAATTGGGCAGATAGTCTTGTGTCAGCTGTATAATACGAGTTACCTGTCAATTCAGATCATTATCAATCATGACCTGCGGCTAAAATTAACAAAGCTAGTACCAAGTATAAAAACTCTTGTTGGTCGACATCAAGCCCAAGGCTCGCATTGATAATTATGTTATTTACATTTAGTAATAGCTTATTACAGACAAAAATAACACCCATTTGTTAAAATACAGTATTTGTGCTTTGTTATAGTATACACCCTATGTTATTATCTCCTAGTTTTAATTTTCTATAATATGAAGATTTGTCGTGGTGGGGGTGAATAGCTGAGAATTGTTTCTTAAAGGAGTGAAGTGGATCAAAAAGGTTGAGAAGCACTGCTCTAACTATTCGCTAGATAATTAATAATGCTCATTTTCTATCAATATCTATACTTCTGCAGTACTATCATGCAAATGAAGGAGCCTACTTTTGCCTGCTTTCATAAATGCTGTATCAAATACAGTATACTCCGGATATTCCGGATCTATCGGGAGTAATGAAAACACCAGGATTAAGCAGAAATCTGGATATATGGGAGGGCCAATTTTTGACACACAAAGTGAAGAATGGGTTGGAATAATACAATTGAAGCTTGAAACTAATCAAATTAAGATATTCTTATGGCTTCCAGTAATATGTTCATACTATTTTTGTCAATTGATATAAATTGAGTTGAACAAATGGCGCAGTGAAGTTGGTCTGACTAGCTGACAAACACCTCACACAAAAGCAACTGCCAAATAATGAAATAGTTGAGTAAATATCCACTACATATCATGCTTTATGTATCCTTCCTCCCAAAGGAAGATTTTTCACAAAATTGGTTTGATACTTTGACGATTTCAAGCATTTTTCAAATCAATATTTGTTGGGAAATCTGGATAGAGCAAAGTCACCTCTCAAGAAATAAGGAATAAGCAGTATAGTTTAGTCCATAAAATCTTGGGAATATGGAAGTCTGAATTATCCAAAAATCCAGATTATACAATGCAGGATGACCTGGAGCATACTGTGGTTTCATACAAATGATTTTCCCAAACTTTTCCATGATATGAGGGACTTTTTCAAAGAGGATACCAGATTTTTCCAGGCTTTTTTGACATTCTCAAAGCTACCTTTCTTACTTTCAAGTTTTCCAGCTCCACTGTAAGTCCCGCTACCATTGATGATGATATCAATGGTGATACTAATGCTAATAATAGAGTACCAAAGTGTAAGATCATGGAAATTCTATTTTTAGAATATTTTGAAAATGGCTATTTACTCTGAAAAATAATTTTGAAATAGGTTCTATTGATAAGTTTTCACTGGATCTGGAAATAATAATTGAGATGTGCCCAATTGAATGCTGACTTAGTTCCTATCAAAGTACTATATTTTGAGTCTACTTCCAAGCATCTTGAACCAAAAATAGAGGCATGCATGGTAAGCCATTTTCATGCTACTTAACAAATATAGTAACTACACATCTATTTCATAGTGTTGTTTCAATCCATCAGGTCAAAATGTAAACATTCTTAACATAGATTTCATGGTGTCATCAATTCGCACTTCTATGATCAAAATACACATAATTATTAGCAGAATGATGATGATGATGATGATGATGATGATGATGATGATGATGATGATGATGATGATGATGATGATGATGATGATGGTGATGATCATGATGAGATGATGAGATGATGATGAGATGATGATGATGATGAGATGATAATGATGATGATGATGGCTAGCCCATGGTTGGAGACCTCCATGTGGTGGCAAGCGGGCATAGAGTGACAGCTGTCCTTAAGTTGATGACCTGTGGCAAACTGTCCAACCAGGCCCCTTCAGTGAAAAGCAGACTCAATGGGTCACACTACAGCTCTGCCTAGTAACTGTTGGGGGTTAAAGAGCGGATTGAATGTAGCTGACTCAATCACCTCTTTTAAACAAGTTACAGGTGAAAATTGATCCTAGAGTCAGTCCTAGGCCCCCTTCAGGGGTGAAATGGGAAAGACAAGGTGATGGTGATGCTGATGATAATGATGATAATGATTATAAGGATGATACTGATGATTATGATAATGATATTAATGATGAAAATGATGATAGTGATCATTATTATGATGATGCTGATTGTGATGATGATGATAATGATAAAGACGATGATGCTCAATACAATGGTGGAAGTAGTGATGATAACAATTATTCTAAGATAATGATGATTCTGGTGATGATGATGATTCAAAATGATGGCAGCAAAGGTATATGATGAAAATAATGAAAGCTATAACTGATGTCAATAGCAACAATGTTATGAAAATGAAGAATAAAGTTGGCAAGTCATCATAATAAAAAAGGTATCATGTCAACATACCAAAATATCACCACTTTTACCAAAAGCAGTCTGTTTTTCCAAAGAAATTCCCTCCTCACTCTTTCCTTGACTTTCAATACTACAACGATTTTCATCATAAAATGGGAGAGGCTTTCTTTGTTTAAAAGGTGACCTTGTAAAATTTCTCACTTCTGTGTGACTTTTTCCAGGGCTCCCTAAGGAGCTTCTTTTATCTCTGATTTGAAGCATTTCTGAAAGCTTGCGCTCATATCCAAGTGCATTGTCATCCAGCTCTATCTGACTAAGTGCATGCAAAGGTTCTGAAGTATTGATATCAT
>OLMO02000297.1:7863158-7873836 GCA_900291935.2 Cassiopea xamachana
TGTCAAACTCATCAGAATGTCTACAAATGAGTAAATCCACTAGTTTTGTTGAGCTTTTCAACAAAAGCCTAACGACATGCTCATGAGTTGATCGTGAAACATTTTCATCATTAACTTCCAGTATTTCATCTCCATTCTTCAATAAAGCTACGTCAGCCGGACCTCCGTCTGTCACATTGCTGACGACACAGGGAGCTTGGTTAGATAATACAAATCCATAGCCTTTATTTCCTCTCTTAATTCGAATCTTTAGAATTTCAGGCATTCTGCAACTGACAGTCTATGTACTGTCAATTCTACCCAGCTCCAACTCCAAATTGTACTGCGAAATTCATCCCCTTAGTCTTAGAAACCTCTACCTGTTCAATACAAAAGAAGTCTGTGCGTACTTTCTCCACTAATTCTAATCGAGCTTATAGGCATTACCTCAAGGTTTCTGTTGATAAATATGTAAAATTGCGAGCCAATATATTGCTTTCTTGTAATATAGTTAAATGTACCTCTGCTTTGTTTACTTTGGTGAAAGATTTACGGTTGACTGACTGCTTGTCACTCGAAAATTCAAGTACTACTAGAAATCCAATTTTTCCCAGTCAGATCAGAAGTCAATCCAAAAACTACCATCCTCAACACAAGTCAACAAATTTCAGCAGCTATTTCTCTCTTTGCTATACGTCACGCATCAGGCACTGCCTGCTCAATTTTCAAATATTTCAGTACGATCTCATTTTCGTCAAGAAGGCTCCTTCGCAGGAGCAATGTAATTGACTTTTTCACATGAGCAAGGTAAAATAACTTCCCACGACTTTTTCGGCAATAAAACTTGTACGAATTACTCATATTTTTTCAAGCGTAAATTGTAAGCCAATTGGACGATTAAGAAGGCATTGCATTTGAGGAGTTTTAATGGAAGCACAAGAGCACGAGGGTAAAGATTTTCTTGATAGTTTCATCCAACAACAAACGATAAAATGCGTGCGATTTGCCTAATCACCTTTTGAGATTATGAAGCAATGGGTTTTGGTTTTGTTTCGTGGTAAAAGTGCAGTCTCATTTCGCTTTCATTCGCTTTGGGTTTGCTTTGGGCTATTTTGTGGTGGAAACTTGTCGTCATTTGCCGCATTTTCGTCAACGGAAACAGTTTGTGGGTGCCCGAGTATCTGCACATTGTTTTTTTTCAGCTTATACTCTCAACGAGAGGCTTCACTCGTAGAAAAAGTGCAGGAGATTTCTGCAACCTCTTGTAATTTTGAATTACTGGTTGTAGTTTTTGGTTCGTGAATTTTGTGGCATTTTTACAAATTGGATGAGATGTCTTCGAGTGAAGTGATACTTGGCTCCAGAGGCAATGCTGTGGGGAGGGGACTGGGGGAGATTGTTATTCCCACTTCCCGCTGAAATAAGTTTTCTAATTCGTCAAAATTCGATGAGAGAATGTTAGGGAGGAGGCGAGAGACCTCAAGTAAGATGTTGAAACTGGTGTGGCAAACAAAATCCCCCCAGTCTGCGATGGCTAGCACCGCCCCTTTTGGGCTCTCGTCACCATCTTACCTGATACTTATTCCACTTTTTCTACAAGAGTATCTAATATTTACCTGAACCTCAAAATCTTTGATATTTTGTTTTGAGCCTAAGATTATTCTTAAATTATTCTCAAGTAGCAAAGGTGTAACTTCGCCTGAAAGTCAAATGAACGCATTCAATTCCAAAGCAAGAGTGGAACAGAATAATAAANATATTGCATCGATTGTAAAACATTTACCTAAAAATAGTATTGCAACTCGGTAGCATTTTTCTTAAATTTCAACGATTCTGCGCCATATTATTCTTATAAACTTTACACTCCTTTTTTTATAAGAATACATAACTTTTTATCGATATTCTTAAATTTTTCTGATTTTGAACATAGAAATGATTCTTAAATTTTTCTTGGATACCAAAGGGTTAATTTCGCCTAAAAATTTAGGGAATACATTCCAATCGTTGTTGATGTTTTACTTCATCATAAAAACTAAGCAAGAGTTCATATTCTGTATCGTTAATGTAAAAGTACGTCTGAAAGCAGTATTATATCTACGAGATTAAACAATTATTATTTCTTGATAAAACCAGAGCCTCACATTATTCTTAAATTATTCATAAATTTCAGTAACATTAAGTCTCAATGTTCTTGCAAACTTAATCTTGTAAAAATAGAGTGCATTTTTTAAAAGAGGAGTGTACAAGAAAATACTGTGTGCTGATGGAATCTTTGGGGCTCAACCTTCCTTTTTCCTCAGAAAGTGATTTTTCGAGGGATAGATAAACTACATGATGGCAAAAGCGATCTTCTGCTTCGCAAGTCATCAAAAAATGTAATGATCATTTACTATTTCGTCTAGGTTTTTAAATTATTCTAATTCAAAAGGCACATATAATACATGATAATTATGAGAATGAATTAGCACTCATAAATTGTAATGAAAATATAGCTATTGCCTGAAAATTGCCATCCAATGATGCATTATGACGTAATTACTTCATTCGTAACTACTGCTGTTTGGATTTACGCAAATTGTAGGTAACGCTCCACTGATTTACTACAATAAATTAGGAAAGAAATTATAATGCCCTCAGTAAAAATTCAAAGCAAGAGGAAAGTGCCTTCTGGGCTTTTAGTATTTGCTCAATTCTCTATGAAGCCAAAACCAGGTGCAGGGGAGCGCTGCCATCACTACACGAACTTTTTTAAGAAGTAGTTCATAAGGAAATAGTACTCAACTATTAAAAAAGTTGAGAAAGTCAGTCCTTGACAGGGTCTCTTTATAAAAAAATTTAGAACTGCACATAACATCTAGCGATGCTGTGTTGAAGGATTAAATTGTGGCTACAGAGGGGATTGAACTGCCTGCTTTTAGCGAAAAGGGGTAGATAAATGTTACTACCTAAACAATTTCATTTTTGGTTGTGTTTCGCCTATCATTTCATACTGAAATCTACCACTTTTACTAATATTTACTTTCTTAAATACTAAACAATACACTTGTGAATTGCACAGATTTTTCATTACAACTGCACAAATGTTTTTAGAACCGCACATTTTGTGTGGAACTGCACATCAAAAAAACCTTGCTTCTGAATTTTTGAGTTCAAAATTTAATTTATCTGTGTACAAAATGTTATACATTTTTTTAGCTTCCTTCTAACAGTTTCATATCTGTTATTTACTAAGATTTATCATGCTTTCAGGTGTAGGTGAAACTTTTTCACTTTCCACTAATCTGCATCCGTATAGCATCGAAAGTCAAAGTTTTTGCTTAGAAAGCCTTGAGAAAATTTAGCACTGGAATCGTGAAAATGCCAAGAAAGTCTCAAGATATTGTGCCAAACAAACGATCTTATAAACAAGCGAGTATATGCAACTGTTCTGGAAATCCCTTTTTGAATTTTGAATCGATTTTCCATTTTGTTAGCGTCCGCGTTATCAATTCATGCTGCCTATACCGTAGAAAGCCACATAAAAGAGCATGTTTCTATAAGAACCTTGAGGCTGAACTCTCATTGAATGAACCCCCTAAATAAGAACCCCAAAGAGGCTGAAATGGGGGTGGTTCTTCTATAATAGATTTCATACTGATGATTTAAAAACTAATTAGAAGAAATTTTCATAGGCTGTCTGTAGTTTTCAAGTTGCACAACATACGACAAAATTATCATGCAACTATTCTAACTTAAAATTGTTCTCAACAAGGGCGTCGACACGCCGTTCAAAGTGGAGGGGCCTGGTGACTAAAGTCAGGGACATGCTCAGATAACTATAATGAAAACACTATGTTACGAAAAAAGTGGGGGGGCCAGTGCCCCCCGGCCCCCCGGTTTCGACGCCCCTGCTCAAGAATCACCAAAAATTCATGGGCTAAGAACAGTGTAAATAATTGCAAACCATGCTGTGTATATAAGAACCTTGTTAAGAATCTTACGGGCTGGAAAGTTTCTACAGTACTAGAAAAGACATGGTTCAAAGAAAGCTGGGGGGCCACAAGTTCTGATTGGGGTCGTTAAAGGATATAAAAAGGGGAGAACACATTTGAATTGTCTCTTTTCATCCTTCAGTAATCTATTTCCATTCATGTAAAGGTTTTACTTTCACCTTTTTTACACAAATATAGCACTTGACTGCTCAAACAGGTAATCAAAAATTCAATCATCAACGAATAAATTATGCATACGTTATGCTCACTTTTCAACAGTCTATTTTCTTTCCATTGACTAAAAGTTAACAATATTTCAGCAAGCCCGTAGCTAGGTTTGTGTTTCAAGCGTGGCAAAGTTGTTCTGGAGGAATCAAATGGTACAAAACTTGAAAGCCTATTTCATACTTTGTGTTTTTGCAATAAAATGCATGAAGTGTGTGCAGGAAAAGATCCAACTTTCTAATAAGTCACAAACACCAAGGTTGAGCTCAACCACAGTTTCAGAAGGTCTCTCTTTAGCTATAAAGGTAAAGCAGCAATAAAAACTTGCAAAAGCTTCCCAGGAATGGCAAAAGGCTGGCATGTTTTTGCTCAGGAGTGGCATTTGCCACGCTATGCCATGCCACGGCTACGGGCCTTCATTCTAGGTGTACATGCAACTTCTATACTCCCCTTTATGCGCTTGCGCAAATCATCGGAACTCAAAGTTTTGCTTTGAAGCTAAAATTGCGAAAAGCTAATAGAAGTTTCAGTACTGGGCCACAAAGTCTTTTTTTTAAAGAAATGTTGGCTGTCTCTTCAACAAAAATCTAAAATATTATACATTTCTTGCACCATTCTTGTTGGATACCATGCATACATACTTACTTCATATGTTTGTTAAAACAGGTTAACTAAGGTCGGCAACATGAGTGTTGATGTGGACCTGCCGAGCTGCATATCCTAATTTTTCGATTTTTATTTGGGTTAAAGACCTAACATATACGGGAGATGTTACATCTAGTGTTATGTAAATGAAAAAGGAGGGAATAAGATAAGTAGCTAATCAAGTCAACATAAAACACAGCAGTCGATGGGAGTTCTAGAAATGTAAAGTGTAACACTACGTCCTCTTTTCAAGGCGTGCACTGCAGAGCGTAACATAGGAAATATCGAAAGATGCGCACTTTTCCTTTTTAAAATGGGAGTGGTCCTTCTATGGATATATATATATATATATATATATATATATATATATATATATATATATATATATATATATATATATATGATGGCCTTAAGAGAAACTAAAAGTCGACACTTTATCTGCCAGTCAAAATTTTATCCAAATATGAAAAAACCTTAGTGATATAGTAAAAAATCAAATCTAAATATTTTCTTACAACTATTTGAGGGAAACTCTTATGAATGTTGGTAGATGATAGGCTACAGCTCTATAGCAAAGACTTTGCCATAAAGAGAAAAGGACGGTGTCTGGAGTCTCTGCTTCCAGAAATTTTTCATACCATGCTCTTTACTTTGACATAGAATGCATGCTCCAATAATGCATTAAGTTGATATGCCTTATTTTTGAGGGGCTCGATAAGTACATGAAGATACGCCGAATTTATAATCTATTACCAAGTGCGCTCTTTCATCAAGTGCAAATGTATGAAAGATGCACACCTTTCCTTTTAAAATATGGGCGTGGTCCTTCTATGGATATATATGATGGCCTTAAGAGAAACTATGCCGCAAAAGAGCAGCCACCTCGTATATATAAAAACAACAAGTCTAAAATGAATTGTTAGTCGGCCATAGGACAACACCTTATTGCAAATCCAGAATGCGCCAAAACATATACAGATGACAATCTTCGGATCATTGGGCAAGCAAGATCGCCTTTTCATTTAAGTGTTTTGGAATCTGTTTGCATCAAGGGGACTCTTCAAGTATACAATGGTAATAGGTCCTAATTGGCCAATTAGACGCATCCTATCACATTAACCGCATCTGGATATATATTTCGGTTAACCTTTAGGTCAATATCCGACGTTTTCATACTCTGATGAGTGTTGGTTGAAAAAGCTTTTAGTATATGAAAAGTATGTTGCCGCTTTTTCGTGCTGTGGTAAAGTTCTGTAGTACCAACAGACTATTAAAGTGTAATAGGTACACGCTTATTTTAGGCTTTGGTGCACTGGGACTTTTGATTCATTTAAATTTTTTGTGAATTTGGACACCAGTATCAAAAGCCACTTGATGACAAAACCTCAATGCAAAATGGTTGTGAAATGAAGGCTTGCTACTGGGCGAAGGCAGATAAGTTTTAACAGTTATACTTGAGAAATTTAAGCTACCAGTGAAAATTTCTTGGATTGGAACAGTCAATATTTATGACTGGGGTAGGGGCTATAAAGAAAATAATGGGGTAACTGAAAAAAGTTGGTTGTGATAAGTGGGGTAGCCAATTAACTAAAATAGCTTAAAAAGCGGGGTAGACTTTTTCCCTGCTTCCTTTTGGAGAGGCAATGGAAGTTTGACTTTAGTAAATTATGTGGCAGAACCACTTTGAGGTTACATAGTACTTTTTTTCAGCCCCTACTCCGGCCTTAAATAATGGCGGTTCCCGAAGTAGATTCTTTGAGCAGTCAACTATCAACAGCCTAGCTATAGAATGTAGTTTGTAATACATTCTTTTTTGTAAGAAAATCTAATTTTTCGCTGAGCCTCAATATTTATGAGCTTGTTTGGTGTTGAAATGGTTTGGTGGCTCAAGCCTTAGATTATTTTCAAATTATTTTGTTAGCTGTTTTAGTTTTAAATTATTCTTAAAGACCAAACGTGTAACAACAAAGCCTGAAAATCAAAGGAGCATATTCAAAAGTTTGTTGTTATCCTACTTTATCATATATCAAACAAAAATGGAACAGAATACTAAATATTGTATAGATAGTGCAAAAACATATCTAAAAAGTAGTATTATAACTAGAATACACAGAAATTCTAAGTCTTGATGAAGCTTGAACCTTGCATTATTCATTAATTATTCTTAAATTTCAGCGATTCTGAGCCTTAGTATTCTTGCACACTTTATTTTTATTTAAAAAAGAGTGTACGTGTTTACTCAATAATAACTCAATGTTTATTGAGCTTTCCTTACAACCATCGAACATTATTTTAAAATAAATAATACGCCATAGCCATGAATTGAACAGCTGCATGCTGGCTTATTTGCTGTAGCTACACTGCGATCCAATGGTGAAGGCAGTCTAGCAGCTACTAGATATTCATAAGAGGTTACCAGGTCCCCATTCATTGTGCGACTTCAACGGAGGCTCACTCATTATGGATGGATGCTCATTTATTGGACTTGCCAGCAAAATCATCGATCTTTCAAGAGTTCCAACAGAAATTTTCCTGCTTTCCCCCGGGGCACAACGAACTTGCAAATGGCATCCGCTAATAAATTGCACTAATACAGGAGTGCACGCTGCAAGGTACAGTTCCTTTATAAGGAAGTTTTTTTTGGCCCAGTCTGAAACTTTCTTAACTTTTTCACGATTGCAGTATCAAAACTTTCATAAGACCCTCTTGGCAAAAACTTTTGAGCTCCAATGTTTTGCGCATGCACATTAATGGAAAGTGGAAATGTGCCATGTGTACTTGAAACGATGAGAAAATCTTAGTAAATAACAGAAATTAAACTGCTAGAGGGTAACCAACATCTCCTACATGATATTTTGTATACAGATAAATCGAATTTTAGATATATATAAGCACTAATGAACTTTCCAAAGTCTCAGAAATCCAGTTCTGAGCTTTCTTAACTTTTTGAGAAGCTGAGTACTACTTTCTTATAAACCACTTTCTGATTAAAAAACGTGTATTGGTTGGAATTGTGTAGATTGCAATAAAGGTAATGTCTTCTCCAACATCGACCACGTTTTCCTCATGCATTACTATTCTAAATAGTCATTAAGAACGCCCTATCAAGGAATGACATTGTTTCCAAGAAAAGAACAAATAGGTGATCTTTTGGAAGTTACTTCCCACATCCCTATTGTGCTTCCCTGAACTTATATAATACCTAAACTTTTAAGGTTTATTGCTCCTTTGGTATGCATTTTATGAATTTTTCCAAATAACCTTTTAACTGAACTAAGTTAACGTCATGACGTATGAAACAGATCGGGCTGGAAAGAATATGAAATTTTACTGTAAATTCATGTAACCCAATACAGAAAACAGGTTTAATTTTATTGGCCTCAATGGTTCTGGTGACCCAATTGAGATCCTTACGTCTCCATGTTTCATGATTTATGATAGTTCCCTAAGATCGTAGATGACTAAACTGGATTGTGGGGCATGGATATAGAAGTCAATGTAGAATGAGACAATGGTAGTATACAGAGCCACTGAGATAATTTGGAGGCCCCAGGGCAAAAGAAGAAGATAAGGCCTCCTGAATATTTTCATTGTCTAGAAAATAACTTTGGAAAGCCACTGCTGGCTTACTCTATGAGCCTACCCAGACCTTGAAATATTAGATGCTAAGAGGCCCCTTGGGCCTTTAGACCCTGAGGCAATTTGCATCCTCTGCCCTCCTCTCAGTGGCCTGGTATTAAAGAGTACCTTAATAAACTTCAGTGAATTATTGGAGGGGCAATGACTCCTGCCACACTATCTACGAACCCTCTGTAAGGGCTATACTAGATTTATTGAAAATAAAAATCACTTCTTAAAGCAGCAAAATAAGCGTTTTGATTTTCAAAGCAATTCAACTTTTTCTGTAATTTAGTGTTGTGATTTCTAATTGTCTTCTACAATTTTGCAGTTTTTCCCATGATCCTTTTTGCAATTTTGTGATGTCTGTAAATTTGTAATTTTGTGATCTCAAAAAACATTGGTGTACCTTAATAGTTGATAATTATCAACTTAATTAATCTCCAAACTGAAGGAGTGTATAAGTTTATATTAAATGTAGTAAAAGAGAGTTCTACCAAAACAACAGCATTCAGTTTCTTATGCTCGGGCTTTGATTGGTGTTCAAATGTGGTCACTATCAAGCTTATTCTTCATGAAGCGTTCATGTATTATTGAATCGGCATAAAATATCGTTAGGCTACCTCCAACTAGTATTTTTAGAGCTTCATCGTTGCATCATTGTAATACTTTGCAGTTGTACTGCTACAATGGTTAATTCTTACAAACAGGGATGTAAGACGTGGGGTGTCACCTCCCCAATGTTACGATGACATCACTAATACATCATCATAACAGGTCCGTCTCTTTGCTTGAGAGTTACATCACTTTTGTTTATATTTCTTCTTCCAAATGAAAGTGTCTCTTTGCCTCTCTTTAGGTTTCCTACAATTATCATAAGCAAAGATAGGATATTCAAAAGAGAGGCTACTGCCATGAGCCAGAAAGAAAACCCTAGGCTGCTTGAACCTTGCGTTGAAAACCCATCTTGGCGATCACTTTTGCTCAACAACGATACTTGCAAGTACTGTCTGTATAAGTAGACATAGGAACCAAACGATGTGGAACCTAGAAAAACTAAGTAAGGGTATTTCTGTTATAGATATGCTAATGTTGTGTGTCTATGAATGTATGCATGATTCATAAATGCATGACAGCATGTTAAATTGTGAAAAGTTTTCAGGTAAAAACAATGAATAAAGTAAGCAATGAACTAGCTTAAGTAGAAATGTAGAAAAACTATTAAATGTCATACCAATAAAGGACATTGTAACCGTTGGAATTGTACATTGCATCCGCTTGGAGGCAGATCTCACCAGCTCATCATAAAGTAAGATGTAGGTGATAATGACTTGAAGGCAAATGCACAAACAACATGAGATCAACGCTGCATAAGCTAATTCAGCCTTCGCTATTTCCCCATACTCTTCCAATGCTTGGAATAGAAAAGGGAGTTATTAATCAATTCCTTTGGTACTTGAAAGGGTTTTACAAGAAATGATTTTGATAATCATAAGACAAATAACACCTCTTTCTGCTAATTTTTTTTTATTCAACTAATTATTCGCAAACTTTTGTTCGCCATTATCTGTGAATTCCTCGTTATGAGTGCGCATCATTCCACGCTCTTCACGTTGTAGAGGAACTTGATAATTGATAAAGAGCGTGTATATTGTTTGTAAAGTTACTGATGATGATGATGGTGATGATGATGATGATGATGATGATGATGATGATGATGATGATGCTGATGATGCTGATGAGGATAATGATGATGGTTAGCACTGTAGTTGTTTCCAACCAAAGTGTATTCCATGCACTTAGGTCCAAAGATCTCTGACTTGGAGTTAGCTTTCCTGTCGGCGTGGCGGCGTGGAAATAGCCTAAACTATAATCTTTTGGCGTGATAGCGTAATGAAATGCAAATCTCGGAGCGAGGTTCTTTTCATCTTTGCACCTAAGGTGTAGGTTGGCGCACACCTAAGGAGCTGCTGGCGTGCCTCCGGCGTGAGTTTTACACACAATGCACCGTGGGTTTCTAATGCCGATTTCCAATGTTGGATATCGCTAGTCACCAAGGGGAGGTTGCAATGCTCCGGCTAGCCTGTCCGTACTGTTTGCGTGTTCTGAGCATTTCAAGCATGGCTCGACGCAATTCCCCGTTCCCTAGTTTCAAAAATTGCGCAATGCATTCTGGGAGTTGTATTCATGCCTATTTTTCTGCAAAAATGGCCACAGCTCTGAGTGATACTGAAACACAG
>OLMO02000297.1:7876877-7896770 GCA_900291935.2 Cassiopea xamachana
AGTCTTGTCCGAGACCAGGTATTCATATATTTTTTCATTTGTTATATTTGGCAAAGCTTTAAGTTCAGTAGTCCAAGTATGAATACTTTTGTGAAAAGCCTCACCTTCATCTTTGTCAAGTTCTGATGGCTCAAGCTCCCTAAAAACTCTCCTTTCTTTCTCCGCAGAAATATGCCAGTCATTGCTTGTACTATTTTGAGCTGATTTAGGCCTGCCACTCTCCACAAAATTCTTTGCGTCACCTTCCATGGAAAGCACAACTTCTATGCTATCCTGCTCAATTATGTTTATGGTGTTATTAGAGCTTTGAAAAAAGCTGTTTGATTGAGGATTTTCATCAAATTGTGAAGGTTCTTCTTCGCGACAACACTTCACCTCTTTCCAATTGCTCGCCATGTTCAAACTTTCCCTGACTTTGCTGAATACAACTCCCAGAATGCATTGCGCAATTTTTGAAACTAGGGATCGGGGAATTAGAAATGTGCATTAGCAAATAAACTGAAGACTGAGTATTGCGGAGTAGACAAGATCATGGACGTAATTTCTGGGGGGGCTAGGGGGGCTGAAGCCCCCCCAATAATTTTGACGATACAAAAATTATTTTATGTAAATTATACTGCGTTTAGAAGGTCAGAGAATGCATCAACATCAATAACCACATTGTAGATTACTAGGGGGGCACTACAGTATATGCACTTCATATTCTAAGCTTTTTCTTTTTAATTTGGCCACACATAGGCCAGACTTTTCCTATATTGCGGACATTATTTTAATAACGGTATTGTATTTTTAGACGCTTTAAAACTATAAAAAATGTACATTTCAATTCACAAAAGAAACTTTGTATTAAAATTGTTACTAAAATTACATATTTCGAATATCAAGTTCGAATCCGAGTCTCGAATTGAATCATCATACAAAGAAAAAACAAATTGGATTTCTCCGTCTACAAAATATACGCGGAGAAAGAAAGCAGATCATTTTTCAAAATGGCATCTGCAGATTCTGGGAAGAGCTCTTCATCTACTGGCGAGTTTCCGGAAAAGCCACACCAACCGAGATCAATAAAGTTTCCTACGAGAGACACAGGGAAGCAGAAGCGAGCGTTCAACCCCAAATGGTTTGATCAATTTACATTTTTGCATTACCAGGAAGATAGTGATTCTGTGATTTACCATACCTGTGCACTTGCAGAAAGAGAAAGAGAACTTTCGTGATCCTAAGTCATTTTAAGGCCTCAGAGATGGCAAAATCTCTGGAGCTTCCGGGGGCTCCGCCCCCTGGACCCCTGCCAGGGCTCTGCCCTGGACCCGCTGGATACCTTACAGCGCCCCCAGACCCCCAGCTGTTTTAGGCAATGACCTACGGTCATTGCGATAGCCAAGGTTCACTGAATTGCGCTAGAAATTAGCCCCCTCAAAATTTTTGTGGAAATTACGGCCCTGAAGATTGATGGTAAATGTGACGTCTTCGAGTGTACTGGGTGTGATGAAGAACTGAGCAAGCGGCACAAGAGCAGGCATATGAAGCTTCATGAAAGGAATAAACATTAAGAGTGAAAAACTCTACTGTCATTTTGTTAATGGGAAACCAGATAGGCAGGACAGCAAGAAGCTGTCGTAACGACCAAACAAGACAAGACAAGATTATAATGATGATGGTGATGATGAGAATGATGATGATGATGATGATGATGATGATGATGATGATGATGATGATGATGATGATGATGATGATGATGATGATGATAATGATGATGATGATAATGATGATGATGATGATGATGATGATGATGATGATATTGGTAGTGGTAGTGATTTGAATAATGATTACAAATTAGATAGCATTCAGGATAGGCCAATGAACAGGAAAGTAAGCAAAATGAATGTGAATATGCTCCCCTTTTTCAACATGAAGGAAGGGACAAAATGAAAAAGGTATTTTAATGATGGGTAAGAATTAAATATACAGTTAGATTATGACGTCAGAAAGGAAAAATGCATTTTTACCATTTCTGCAAATGATGTTCTATTCAAGTTGCAAAATCAAAAGCTGAATAAATGGGTAATTACTTTATTCCAGATAACAATATACCAAATAGCACTTTTTGTAGCAAATAATGAGCAACACTTGGATCGTTTAGCCTATAAATTATTTGGGAATTAACTTTCCCGGCGAGGTAGTCTATGATTCTTCACTGACTAGTGTGTTTCGCTGCAATGTTTTTGAAAGCCCAATTTCAGATGTCTTCATTTGCTCAGGGCTTTTTCTATGCAGTTATACACAGAACATTCAGTTCTAAAAATTTTTGTGTAGTTCTTACGAAGAACTGTGTAATTCAAAATTATATTGTGTAGTGACCCAAAGATATAAAAAAGTAAATGGGAGGGGAAATGGTAGATTTTTTGGTATGTAATGATAGGCGAAACACAATTAGAAGTGCAATTGTGAGAAATGGTCGCCAAAAGCAGGCAGGTCAATTCCATATGCAACCAGGATTTAATCCTTTAACACAGCACCGCTGGATTTTATGTGAAGTTCTAAATTTTTAGTTAAAAACCTTTGCATTAATATTTTAAAGGTTTAAGAGCCCCCACCAAATCTCCGATTGCGACATTCCTGTGCAGCATTTGTTCACAAGTGAAATTTTCTTAACAGATCTCCCAACATTATTCGCAAGCCAGATGAATGTAGTATTGTTTTTTATTTGTTTGGCCTAGGATTGTGGATTAAACTCGTATACTAATTTAATTTATTTCAACATACTGATACAGGAACGGTGATAACAGAATAAGCGTGTAACAACAGAGGTAAACAAAACCACAAAAATAGGAACAAACATAGCTTCGTGTTGTCAACAAGAGCTCGTTCAACTAAATTTCCATTTGCTAGCAATTCTCTGGTATGGTGAACAACAATGAACATCTATGACATCCGAGTTACGGTGCATGCCAATGCATCAGAGGATTTAAAATTCAAATCGCTTGCGGAAGATTAAATGGCATTTTACTTACCATTAAAACATCGCGATCGTGGCTCAAAATAACTTCCGTATTTCTTTTCCTCGCATCCTCTAAACATTCCGATATATTTGAATCCTGCTGTAAATGAGGCATCTCTCGTTAAATTTCCATTTGGTATGGCAATATTTCTTACAACACTTGCCTCTGCCCATTTGTTTGTTCCAATTGCAACAGACATCAAAGTAGCAGCTAAAACATTTAAAACCCCGATTGTCAAATAAAAGCCTCGTTTGTGTTTCATCTCCAACTCTGATATCTTGTATCAAAGAACTGACTGAATGTTTATACCAAAGTTTTCCCTCCACGCTTTGAAAGTAGCCTAACTCGATCTAATGTGCTTCTGTAAATCAGTGCCAAAATTTTACGTTCGTTCGCAATTTATCAATATAACACAATGCTAAGCTTAGGCCAAACTGCTGATTCAGTCTTTCCTACAAAACATCTGTTTGTATTCACTCTTGTTGATTCAAAAGCAAAGGTTTGTGGTTTTTATTCTGAAAGAATGCGTTTTCATAAAACGCAGTCAAAGGATATATTGTTTGCAACAATCAAAAGATTTCACGTTGCATGGTTACATCTGACCTCCTTCGAGAAAAAGATGTACAAAGGTGCTTAGATTTAGCAATATCCTTTCTTTGTGCGAAGCAGATAATCATTTTCACCTATTGGTTTTGTTGAATCCTCAAATCAAAGTGCATTATTTTTATTCGGAATCTGGATTTTGAATATTTTTTAATCTCTTTTACTTTCCTTGAAATTTTTTTTATGTTATTCTTTTCTTTTCTTGCTTACTTTGACCAACATGACATTTTTTGCTGAAGTGATAATCATTCAGTTACGATATCCTCTTTACCTCTCAATCTGCCTATAGATCTTAATATAGTACTGATCACTTCGTTGCCAACTCAAATGCAGTAGAAGAGAGCCAAATAGCTAAAAACAATATAAAATGAGAGGACAGCGGCCTCGAAACGACTTTCAAAGTGGAGAGGCCTGGTTACTAATGTAAGGATGAGCTCAGTAAGCATAGTGAAATATGTAATTTCATGAAAAAGTTAGGGACCAGTGTCCCCCGACTCCCCCGGCTTCGACGCCTCTAAGAGCTTGCATACTTTGAAAAAAGTGAGCAATTTGTAGTGAATAATCGTCAATCTCTCTTTAGGGATCTCTAAAAAATCGGAAAAACCCGATTGACCAAAATAGAACTTAAATCCTTAAAGATTTGATCAAACAATCACTTTAAAGATTTGTTCAAGCAATCAAAAAGCTTTCCAATCTTTGGAAGCGATGGTAGCAGCTGCTTGCGACATATGTTATAAATCATGTTTTCCATTGAGTCGTAGTGTCGCAGAGTGTCGTATATTTTTCAAGAATTACGCTCTGCTCCCTATTGCGACTGGTGGACACTTCTGCACTGAAAAGTTGCGACGCCCTAAAAAGCTCTGCGACCAGAGTTGATTTTTAGGGAAGCTAAGAGGTGGACCCCCTCCTGTCAGAGTCACTGTTTATGTTAAAGTCACTGTCATAAGCATCTCTTTTTAGGAAGTTTTATGCTGCAATTTTTTTATAAGACACATGCCTATAAGAAGCACGATGCTGAAATTAGGCAACAATTTAAAAAAATTTGAGGAATATAAGCAGGTTGAGCTTCAAACATTAACTTGAAAAAAACTGTTTTAGCAGGAAATTTTTTTGTCAAGCCAGAAACAAACTATAGACAACACCCATTGCAAGCTTCACAAAACCTGAAAATTCTACTTCTTGTGTCACAGTTGCCTAATCAAGGTTGTTGCTATTATTGTAAGTTTCATGAATTTAAGAAACAGTTTAAAATATCTGAGGCTGGATCTGGCAAAACATTTAAGAACATCAAGGTTGAAAGTAGAAAATGTTTTCATATAAGAAAAACGTGTATTGGACTCAGTTACCTGTGTCTCAATCATCAATCTTCATACCTAGCTGAAACGTGTCAGAAATAGCTATTTCAAAGTGCTTTTCAGAATTCAAAGCAAAACTAAACAATTCCAGAAGCAGAATTTTTGTGACGATGTACTTTAGTACGCTATTATTTACTTGTTTACTTCCACTAAAGTTTTCAGGTCCGAGGCAACCTACTTCTCTCATCTCCCAAATAGACGGAGACATTGGAATAATAAGGGAGATTGGCACATTATATAAAAAGTAATAAACGGGGAGTATGGAATAGGCGGGAAGTTCTGTAAAACCAAGACGGATAAAATATTCTGTCAGAAAGGGTGCATAAATTGTAATACGTCATTATCCATTGAACAAAAAGAATACTGTTTTGTGCAATGCAATTACTTCAACCCATTTTTGACGCATGCTTTGCATGTGCTGAGTGGCAGATTTCCACAGATGTAATAAAAGGGGACGTCGGAGTACGATGGGAGGTGGACGAGAATCCTCAAAGTTAGCAAACGTGGAGCACTGAATAAGCATGGGGGCAGGCAAAATGCTACAAATTTAATAAGCAGGGATCCCCGTTTATTCCCGAAGCAAGAGTAAGCCAAGTGAAGCCAAATTTGAAATGAGACCTAAGAGCTATGAAAATTGTCAATAAACGAAAACGAGGAGAGGTATGAAATCCAATCAAGGAGAACGAAATAGCACATCGTCGTTCATCATTACACTGGAGATAGGGGTTACTTTTATTCTCGTGATATATCACAGTTAATCCGATGATGTTGCTTTGCTTTCTCCATTGGGACATATAATTCACTGACTTTTGAGTTCTTTTTTGTAAGAACAATGTTCGTTAAAATTTTAAGGCTCAAAAGCTCTGAACTTTAGGAATAGTTTAAGACTAGTTCAAGAACAACGCAAAGTTTTTACTCCAGATATAACACAGCTTTTAGTTTAACTTTTGCATTGTCGATACAATATATATTGTTCTGCACCACCCTTACTTTGCATTATGATAAAGTAAAACATCAACAAAAACTTGAATAAATTTCTAATGATTTTCAGGCGAAACTACACCTTTGATACTTAAGAATAATTTAAAAAAACTCTAGACTTAAACTTAGAAAAATTTAGGAGTATTGAGGATCAGGGAAGAGCCAATTAATTTTATAAATGAATGAGTGTATTCGGTATTCTCATTCATGTTGCTCATTCATGTTATTCTCTTGGTAAAGCTAACCTTTTGAATGAGAGATTCTCCAGAAAATCCAAACCTTGCCTCTAAGCCAAATCACATTCTTAAACCAAACACACTTTGAGAAAGCCAAATTTGCAACTGTAGTTTCAACTGTAAAAACATAATACCAAGTTCTTATTGCAACGCTACTATTTTTCTCATTCAAAATTCTTTTCCTTCTTTTCTGAGCCTTTTAGTGCACCTCTGACATTGTCCAACACTGGCGATGTCCGAAGATGCTTGCATAGGTCCACAAAGTAAGCTACTTCAAAAATTTCTAAATTCAACTATCCTGTCAAATTCACAACAGGGACTCTAAAAATGTTTAAAGAAGATGACAACTATCTCATATTAAGTGCTTGCAATTAAAGGTGATTGGGTTGGATTTTATTCTGAATATCTTGAAATATAGAAAACTCCTACTTATAGGACAAGATGACTGCTGGATTTTCTTGAATTCGTTACTTTCAAGTTTAATGAGTCGTGTCGCCAGACATCTCAGAAGAATTATCATAATTTTTACATTGGAAAGAGCACTTTTATTCTTTTGCTGAAAATGTCAAGGATCTAGATCCCCCCCGTATTTGCATGCTTGATAGTGTTGCTGTTTTAGATTCAATTGATATCAAACAGTTGATTGCAACATGCAAAAGATATTCATTTTGATTGCATAATATAAGAGTAGGACAAACGGTAGCACCTGCAGAGTTTTTGCCTTACATACAGACTGTGGTTACACACAACTCTTTTGATGACAATTCCCTTGGAAAATGCCAAGTTTTTGCTAAATTTCAAAATGATGCTAAAGGTTTGTGTTTTTGAGGCAAACACGAGGAACAGGAAAATGGAACAGAATTTTTTAAAAATAATATCAGCAACTTTTCTTACATTGCCATGATAAAATTTAAAAAGATGGTAGGCAACGGAAGCACAAAAATTTTCACTGCTCAGTTAGTGATGAATTTGAGGACTAACTTACTTGTTGTGGCTTACCGTTTTTTCGCCTGCATAGTTTATGATGTCTTCCAACCTATGCGAGCTGCCAAAGGCCTATAACAGACATACTCACATCCGACCCTCGGGCCAAATCCGGTCAGTGTTTATATTTCCAGTGGTCCAAATGCTGTGTTTGCATTCAGTTTATGTTTTATCTTTGCCATTTATCCAGCTGAGACAATTAACAGATTTGCATTTGCAATTTCGAAATAGCTGCAGACATCATGATAAAACAAAACAAAATATAAGCAAATACAAATACATGCAAATAATCGCATATAAAACAAGCTGTGCAAAGTGATGTAGTTGCATATTTACATGTTAATGTACTGTGGTAATGGTTCAAAGTGTCAAAACTTTCACTTCTTCAAATCTGCCCCTTTTTGCAAAAAGTTTGGACACTCATGGTCTACAAAATTGGATGTGATGTCTTGCCTTCCATGCTATACAAGGCACTTACTCTCACTATATGTTCGTAAAACACTGCCAATAGATCAAGATGTGAAACCTAGAAGCTAAATATGTCTTCCAACTTGTACCGGGAGCTCAAATGCTGTGAGCAAGGTTTTAATTTCCATTAACACGTTGAATTGAGCTTGTTTGTGTTCGTTGAAACATGAATTGAAGCTGAATCAAGTCTAAGCAAGTCCATGGAAGCATTTCTAGGTTGTTTCCTACTTATATAAGAAATCTCTTCTCCTTATTTAACGAACTCCTGGTATTGTGAACTATTTTCTGGTTCCCTTCAGAGTTCATTTTATCGGAATTCCACTGTATGCTCAAATATGTATTTAACAAAAATATTGGCTTTGCCGACCAACAACACGTTGATTGTGGCTTTCTAGGTGTAGCCATAAATGGTATTTTTGCCAGTGCTTCCACTTGGAAGGAAATTTCCTTTTTTAAGGAAATTTCACCCTCCAGAAGGAAATCAGAAGGAAATCGAATTTAGAAGGAAAAAGAAGGAAATTCTAGTAAAATATAAGGAATATTAAGGAAATTCGAAAATTCGCTACAAAAAGGAGAAAAATATAGTTTTGAGTTGTTTTTGTCAACAACTGTCCGCTCAAATTGTAAAATCTAGCTTCCAGAATGAAGGTAAATGCAACAGACGAAGAGGCCCGAGAACTAAAAAAAAGCTTACTTGCAAGATTTGTAGATCACCTTGAAACAATTACATTGACATTAAAAACAATTATTATTGCTCTGATTTCCACTGTTGTTTATTCTATGTTCTTATATTTTTAATATCTCGCTTAATTGTATTGTTGAAAAAATACAATAAAATCAGCTTTTTTGTTTTGTTCATCAATATTCAAACATATTTAATTTCTTCTTGTGTCTGCGTCAAGCTCAAATCAAAATAATTAAACAGCAGCATAGCATAATTTACATAAATTATCATTTAAAACTATTTTACGATATGCACGAAACACTGAGAGCTGTTTACGCGTCATTTTAGGGCCATTTTAACTAATTTTAGGATAACTTTGTTGGCCCACGTTGGAAGGAAATTGGAAGGAAATTGGAAGGAAATTGGAAGGAAATTGGAAGGAAATTTAGAAATTTTGGGAAGGAAATTTAAGGAAATAATGTCAAAGCTGGAAGGAAATTATATTTTTCAAAGTGGAAGCACTGATTTTTGCGCATTGTATTTCAGATGGACCCTCCCACTTCATTCATAGTATCTGTAGCTTCAGTTATGGTTAGGTAGCGTCTCTTCCAATAGAAATGTCAGACTGTTCGGGGTGGTTTCTTGTAGATTGTTAAAAATCTTGAACAAAGATTTGATGTCATACCAGGTCATATGTAAAGTTTCCATATAGATCAACATATGCATATATGTACAGTATCTATGTTGGTATGCATGTACAGGGAGCGTAGCTAGCGGAGGATGTGGGGGTGTAATACCCTCTACTCTTCGGTCATCTCTTCCGTAAATTTGGATGCAATGGCTTTACCAGAGCACGAAACAGCAGCAATATTTTTAGACATACTTCAAAACTTTTATGTCCGACACTCGTCAGAGTATGAAACGTCGGATAGTGACCGAAAGGTTAACCGAAAGAAATATATAGCCAGGTGCGGTTACATGTGATAGGATGCGTCTAATTGGCCCTAAGAGTGGCCAATTAGGACCTATTAACCATTGTTTACTTGAAGAGTCCCACTAAGAAATCTCTTTTTGTCTACACAAGACTGGGTTTTGAGTCTTGATGCAAACAGATTCCAAAACACGTAAATGAAAAGACGATCTTGCTTGCCCATTGATCTGAAAATTATCGTCTGTATATGTTTTGGCGCATTCTGGATTTGCAATCAGGTGTTGTCCTATGGCCGACTTACAATTAATTTTAGACCTGCTGTTTTTAGGTATATGATGTGGTTGTTCTCTGGCGGTCTGATCTTACCTCGTAGCTCTATAATGTTGTTCAGATCTCCAATCTGCTTCTTAGAGTACCTCCGCCAAAAATACATAAATAGTCTGTTGGTACTACAGAACTTAACCAGAGCACGAAAAAGCGGCTACATCTGGCTATATATTTCGGTTCACCTTTCGGTCACTATCCTACGTTTCATACTCTGACCAGTGTCGGACGAAAAAGCTTTAAAGTATGTCTAAACATGTTGCCTCTTTTCGTGCAATGACTTTCCTCAGCAAATGACTGCATTGTTTCCATAACAACTTCAAAAGAGTGTTGAAAATACCCTTTCTAGTATCATTGCACCCCTTAAAAATGGGAACTCTTTCTAAAAAATCACTTCTGTCGGTAAATTCACACCTCTGTAGGCAAATTCACAGCTTTATCAGTGTCTATCGGTAAATTATTGCTTTACACCCCCTCCTTCCCTCCCTAGAAAAAGAGGTCATGTGACACCACGGTGCATGTATGTATGTTGTAAAAGTTGGGAATGGAGTTTCATCAACCGGTTGTATACCCTAAAATGAAATTGATAGATCAATGTTCTTTTTACTTCTGGTTCCTTCCTAAGTGTTTTCTTGACTTGTATCCTTTGATTTTATATTCATATTTCCAACGCTGTCTTGCAAACTTTTAGTGTCCTTAAGATTGTAGCGCTTTGTAATCTTTGGGGAATCACATTGATTTTGCTGTCATGGGGGAAATTCTTTTGCATGTATGCATGTGTTCTATTTGTAGACTCTTTCAGTAACCAAATAGGAATAATAATGGTTAATAACAAAATGTTCACGAATCTTCTTCACATAATGCCTTTAACTATAATGTCTCATCTTACGAGTCCATACTACGACAACGGTTACGTTAACCAACAGAACAGCGACGTCAACTCACGACAACTTAAACTCACGGACGGCTTACACTATCAACTTCTTCTTGCGACTTCTACTGACGACTCTGACGGCTTCACATAACAACTGACTTTACTGACAGGAACAGCACAGCACATGGACACACACCCATATTACGCTAACAATACATTTACCTTTCAACAAACGGATGATGACAGGAGCTATGGAGATGCAGTGTGACAAAACTGTATACATGTGAATGATTGCTACAAAACGGAACCGACAGGAACAGAAACGACACATAACACACCATTACATAATTTACAGAAAAAAACAAAACTAGTACTCTAACACATGTATGTGCTAATTATTAAATTGATATCAGCTTCGGCTGACACATTCTTGCATAAATAAGGGAAATAAAATATTTGTATGGCTAACTTGCTCTTTCACTTTTACCACAGTAAATTTAGAGGGCTATTGAGGATAGTAGACGCAGCTTAGAGGTACGTTTTAAGATACGAATGCTGAGAAAGAATGCTTTCAATGGATAGATAATCGGCTAATATAGTTTTACAAATGCATACAAATTACGTGTATATATGGTGACCAATCCGGTTGCAGATGGTGATCAATCCACTAAAATGCATGGATAGATGGTAACTAATCCATTTACAGATGATGCAGAAGGAATAATATAATGAAGCCTATTGGTGGCAGCTCAGGCCTGCAGAGACATGGTAATAAACACAGCTATATGATAACGGCGGAGACAATTCAATTGCCTAATGGGTTCTGCTGTGAAAGATAAGGAGTAGATGTTAGCTATGTCATAATTTCAATGTTGTATAGAGTTTATGTAGACCGTGAAACTATGAGCTAAGAATGGTACAAAATCCTCTGTTTATAAGAGTGTTTAAAAGATGCTAAATATATTATCCTACATTCAGGAACAGATTATTACTACACTCTTTTTATAGGAATATAGTCTAACTGCTGAAACTGAAGTATAGTGCAAGAACAGATTCATTTTAAGGAAAGCGTAATTTCTCAATAAAGCGTAGAACATTTATTCTCTGTTTCCCCAAGGCTCCCCTTGTTGATTTTGTTTATTAATAATTTTTCCATATAAATTCCTATCTCTTTTGTTGTTTTGTACACTGATGATGGATCCCAGGAATTGGGTCCAAAGCGTTTGTTAGAAGGGCTGTGTCAATCATGAAAGTGTTTTAGCAATTATGGAAGTTTCTTAATGTAATGGAATTGTCAATAAATTTAAAACTAGAATTATGACTTTGCTCTTCTTCACTTTTGTTTGCTCTTCAGTAGAAGAATAATGCAAGGCCCAAGCTTAATCAAGACTCACTTCTATGTTTAGATAAGTAGTTTAACGATAATATTTAGTTTAAAATTAGAAAAACTTAAGCATATTAAGGCTTAACGAAAGAGTAGGTAGTCTTATAAAAAAGAAGAGTGTACACGCTATTATGAAGAGTTGTAAACATTATCTCTGTTATGTGGCTTTAGACCGGACCTCTCCAAAGCATTTAATAGTCTAAATCATGAACTATTAATCGCAAAGCTAGATGCACATGGATTTAGTAACTAGATACACATGTCCTTAAGCTAATATTCAGCTACTTGACAAACAGAAAACAAATGGTTAGAATTGATGAGTTGTAAAGTGCTTGGAAAGTTACAAAGAATTGGTGTTCCACAAGAATCAGTCCTGGGATGTTTTTTGTTCCACATGTTCATAAACGATGTTTTTCATCTCAGTGGTGAGGCAGATGATCGCTTATGATACTACAATAGACCTTTTTGTTGATAGACTCAGGGCCGCATTTAAGTCGGTAGGGGCCTTGGGCCCAGACTTGATTTGGGCCCCTTGCAATACACCTAAAAAATTTTGTGTAACGTGCATAGTACCCAGCACCCTGTTAGCATGAATTTTTATGGACATGGTTCAGGGACGTAATTTCCGGGGGGCTAGGGGGGCTGAAGCCCTCCTAATAATTTTGATGATACAAAATTTTGTTATGTAAATTAAACTGCGTTTAGGTCAGAGAACGCATCAACATCAATAACCACATGGTAGATTACTAGGGGGGCACTACAGTATATTCACTTCATATTATAAACTTTTTCTTTTTGATTTGGCCACACTTAGGCCAGACATTTTTTATATTGCAGAAATTTTTTTAATAACGGCATTGCATTTTTAGACGCTTTAAAACTATAAAAAATGTACACTTCAATTCACAAAAGAAACTTTTTATTAAAATTGTTATTAAAAGTATACATTTCGAATCTCAATTTGGAATCCGAGTCTCGAATCGAATCATCATACAAAGAAAAAACAATTTGGATTTCTCCTTCTACAAAAAATAAGCGGAAAAAGAAAGCAGATAATTTTTCAAATTGGCATCTGCAGATTCTGGGAAGAGCTCTTCATCTACTGGCGATTTTCCGGAAAAGCCACACCAACCGAGATCAATAAAGTTTCCAATGAGAGACACAGGGAAGCAGAAGCGAGCGTTCAACCCCAAATGATTTGATAAATTTACATTTTTGTATTACCGGGAAAATAGTGATTCTGTGAATTGCCATACTTTAAAAAACTCCTAAATATCTTCCAATGGAACTGGGAAGTGCTGAAGAACAGGGGCGGATTTAGGTTGTGACTCGATGTTATTAAAATGGACTTCTAAGGCCTAGGCCTACAGATTTGGGTAAAAAATATTCGTTCAAATTTAGCGGCACGTGAGAGCCCTTTCCTGACTCTCGTTTTCTTATAATGCATTGAATATCCAAAGCAGTGGTGATTTCTAAAAATTTTAACAAGGGGAGCTCTACGCACACCACGCCCATATCTTGAGTGTGGCCCAGCTACAACCACGCCCATATTTCCAAAGATGGAAACATTATAATTTAGTTTAACACTGATATAGCATAGTCAACAATAAGAAATGCCTCAATAACCATATAGCAGTGCACAGTTGATTATAGCACTTTGGAAGCAAGGCCAATAAACTCTGAAAAGCCAAGCCAATGCAAGAGTTTTAGGGGGGCTGAGCCCCCCCAACATGAGCAGAAATTTTGAAAAGGGGGGCTCCTCCCCCCTGAGCCCCCCTAGAAATCACTCCTGATCCAAAGGCTATACAGTAATTATTCCTGCTGTTTTTCTATTTCTGTGCAGAAAGAGAGCTTTTGTGATCCTAAGTCATTTTAAGGCCTCAGAGATGGCAAAACCTGTGGAGCTCCGCCCCCTGGACCCCTCCCAGTGCTCTGCCCTGGACCCGCTGGGTGGCTTACAGCGCCCGCCAGACCCCCCGCTGTTTCAGGCAATTACCTTAGGTCATTGCGGTAGCTAAGGTTGGCTAAATTACGCTGGAAATTAGCCCCCTCAAAGTTTTTGTGGAAATTACGGCCCTGTGGTTGCAAAGTAAGTTTGTAAGGGGACTTGTAATTCACTGGTTTTTCGAAATTTTGCTCGGGGCCCCCTAAATCTAAGAATTTTAGGGGCCCCTGGGCCCAGTGGGCCCATGGGTAAATGCGTCTCTGGATAGACTTGAGAAACACAGCTTAAAGATGGCTAGCTGGTTTTTTGAAAATTTCATGAAACTGAATGAAGAAAAGTGCTATTTTGTGTTGTATGGTGAAAGATTGAATCGTCCTAGTGTCAATGCAGATCCAGCTATGATAAAAGAAAGTATCGAAGAGAAATTCTTCAAATTACTTCTGATAGAAGACTCTCTTTTGAAACCCGTGCTCAACAGCTTGTATGTCAAGCCCATTTTACTGCAGAATCTACAAAACTTATTGATAACTTATCATTCATTTTATTAATACTATTATCATGATATTACTTCAGTCATAGTAGTGTTACATAAATGAAGGTGTTTACAAACAAAACAAAGACTAAATTTTAAACTGGTCTACCAGTAGGTCATGTTTTGGGATCGCTTGATTCTAACTTCGGCTTTTTGTAATTTTGTAAATAGTTCGTATTAATTGGCTCTTCTTTTAACTATGGTCCATTATTGACCTAAATTAGCTTATGCTTAAGTAGTGCAGTGTATTGGAAAGTGAGTAAAGTTGTCTTCAAAGCAATGGTACAACCCGATAGCTGACTGAAGAAGGTGGCCCTTAGCTGTTCACCTTGGAGTAAAAAAAGCCTTGTTTAGTGCAACTGTACATTGGCTAATGGCAGATTCATCGGTGAGGACAAGTTTAACTCAATGAAGGCAAAAACACCTCATTCTGCAGGAGAGCTTATTACAGCACACGATCATATAGCAGCTCATGGAAAAGCATCTTTTAGTGGAAGTACGTCAGTTTTCTCAATCACTCCAGCTACACCCATTCCCTTCTAGCCGTTCAAAATAGGCATAAGCTCCTCTTCAACAGTCAGAATTGTACTGCTCAGCTATTCAGCCTGCGTTAATCGTGTAAGGATAGAATCTTCTATTTGCTCTGTTGGTGTGCCTTCTTTGAATTCTCTTTCCAAAAGGTATATTGCATAAAATTGTGCTACAGTGTCCGCTTTTATTACCTCATCTAACCATCGGAGAAACTCTCTTGTTAAAGGTGGATTACTGAAAGCAATGAAAATGACGGCTGACTAAACAGGCAAAAGTAACGATGCCAAGAACGTTTAAGAGATCGACAACATTGTATAACTAGTGATTAGAAATAAATCAGTGGTAGTTTTTCAAGAACAATCGGAGGCAGCAAAGCTGAATTTACCGAGTATTTTAGAGGTAGCCGAGTATTTGCCGACCATACGCTTCTTTTATATGAAAGCAGTTTATAAGGCAATTGAAGCTCAAGCAAAGGTAGCGTTCTTATAAAATGGACGTGCAGTTAGCTTTCCGTCAGCTAACTTCTTCGAGGATTTGCTGATTCGATGAAATCTGGAGACTAGGGCTGCTGAAGGAATTCAGAGGTCTCGGGGGCAAAAGAGGAAGACGAGACCCCCTCCGAGCGAAGCGAGCAGAAAATTTTCAGGGGCTAGACATTAACTTTGGAACATTACTGCTGGTTCACTTTATGGAGCCCCCAGACCTTGAAGCATTGTGTGTTGTGAACCCCCTTGGAGCTTGTGGCCCTGGGACAAATTGCCCCCTGCCCCCCGTCTCGGTGGCCCTGCTGGAGGCACTTGGTCACCTTGCACCCTTCAAATAGCCGCTACTAAATCAAATAAGTATTGTTTGGCTATTGTATTCGTAGATTTGAAAGAATGCTCTTTTGCAAAAGTGCCTAAAACAACATAGTGCAAAAATTAAGCGGCCTAAGGTGTAAGAAGCGCTGATGTCAATAATCTCTGAGTGGTAAATAAGGATAGAATGAATGCTTGCAGGTCCCTCAGAGACATTGAAAAGAAGGACATAATGCTTATCCATTCAACGACAGCCATTTCTCTTTTGTTTGTTATCTTGTTTTGCTGCTTTTCCCTGCCCAAACTGGACTTTAAATTGCCAACATATTCTTTGTTCATTTTTGTGTTTTAGTTTCGTCTGTGAATGTTAAAAAACAGAATTAGTTAGTCTGCTTCTTACACACTTTCTCAAAATGCCCTTGAAGTTGGAAATTGCTCTTGAGACAGTATTTTCACCAGAATAATTGAAGGTTGAAGGTAGTTTAAGCATTTTTGAGTTGATTATGAAATTAAGTGTACGCACTAGCACAGCATTTGCACTCGTGGTTGTAGTGACTTGCATATCTCCTGGTGTACTGTTTCAAAGCATTCCACATCAATTCGCATGCAGTGTTCTGAATGCAGTCAAAGACAGTTCAAGCTTTTAATGGGGCTCTGTTTATCATTGCTATTCCTCAAGTAGTTTCTAGGATACAGGCTCTGGTAAGAAAACATTTAAGCGCTAATCCTCACAATTAATGTTGATGTTACAATAGAACCTGTAAGAAGAATTTTGTTCGGCTTTTTTGGCTATACTTGAAGGTTAATCAGAAACATGTGCACGCCCTTTAACTTGCAATCATTAATAGAAATAATTTGGAATAATAACACGTGTTTTAACGTAAATTTAATGTCTAAAATATAAAGAGAAAGCTAGTGTATCATAGTCATCCTCCTTTTACAGGAGGTCTTGAAGGTGACATAGATGCTAAATCTTTTCTGCGATGGTATGCAAGTATCAGTACACGTGAATGATAGCCGCGCAATAATATTACACACTTGTTAAGTTTAAATTGATGAAAATTGCTACACACATTGATGTAACTCACTACACATTTGAATAATGTTCACTTTAAAGTAGCAAAAATGTGCATAATGCCATAATTCATTTACTACCCATAAGAAGATAGCTCAGTTTACATTAGCAAAAGATGTATTACACGTTAGGAAAAGATGCAACCAAAAATGGACCTAGGAGACGATTCTTGGGAGTGTAAGAGTGTAAAGGGTGTTTGGAACCACGCCCTTCAAATGCCTGGATAATATAACTACGCCCATTCTTCAATTTCATCGCTGTCGCATCTGAAAGCTGCTTTTTGTATGAACTTCAATCCCTGACTATTAAAAGCAATCCTATTACTATGAAAAACAGTTAATACTTTAAAACTTACCGAATGGAACGAAAATATTGGAGACTTACCGAATAGTATGGCAAAGTTGGGGGTGTCACGACCTTTGCACCCCGTGACAAATCCGTCTATGGACATAATTCCACAACAGAATTTATCTAAAGCTGAAAGTTCCACGTGTTGAACAACTTGCTATACATTGGCACAGGCTTTTTGCACAAGGATGAATCCTTCTGCTTATTGATAGCCCCCCAGACCCTTTCAATGTTACATGAATTCTCTGTGTATTTGTACTCTCTCTTCTCGCCACAACTGGTATATAAAATTTTGATTCGCTGAGCAACAAGAGAATCATACATAAATTAGCATATGTAATGATCATATATTTAGGTAAAATCATCGATAACAATGATGCTTTATGCGCTTGATTTTAGAAGTTCCTCTTGTTTTGAATGCAATCAGTAATTTTTGATCGTAGATTGTGAATTCATTGGGGTATATTGTGAAATATGGCAAATATGGAAAAGCCTAGGAGGAGCTTTATTCTTCAATCTTCAACTGAACTCCAATAGTATTTTGTTTTTGCTAAGTGCTTACTTAGGGAAAAACTGGGATAAGAAGAGCATAGTTTTTTTTCATGCTGCACTTTTTAAATCAAAATTGCACAGTACATCTAAATATTCCACACAAAAAGCTTTCTCATTGCCTTCCAGAATTCATCATCATCATCATAAGACAAAAGTTTTGTCTAACACTGATGATGAATGCAATGAATGCATAAATTTTCTATTGCATTGAGTTGAACTCTCAAAGCGGCGCATATTTAGCCGTCAAAATAAATTAAACATTCTTGAATTTAGAACAGCTTCATGATGACCCCCTGGATTGTTGAGTTGCTTGTTGTCGTGTTGTTGAATAAAGCATCAGATTGAAGCTGTGAAGTTACGATGCTGCTACCATATTGGCTCCACCTTTTTCTATTTTTGATATGCATTTTAGGTATTATACGGCATGGCAATGGACAGATTGTTCGACTTTCCTGCAGGAGAACAGCATTTTTTGAATTGAAACGCTCTAATCAAAGAGTTCAAAATGGTTTGTTGTCGAGAAAGCTAGCAAGTTCAATAACTATGTGCAATTCAGCATGTGCATCAAATCCTAAATGCGAAGCAATAAATTTCAAAGCCTTTGAAGATTCTGGAAGTAAAACTAATTGTGAATTACTTGATGTTGTAGAAGGGTCTGAGAAATGGGAAGCAGAAATTGGATGGCATCACTATAAAGCAGTCTCTCAGGTATCGTAATTCCTTTTATAAATTTAGATCTCATCAGGCGGGTTCTGGTTACATTCACCATTCAAAATTTAATCATTCAGAGACCAACGTTAACAATGCTGATGACAGACAAAAGTGAAACAAGATGATCTTTCTTTATAAACAAGATTTTTACTGCTGTAAAGGACCATCTAAAGTTCTGATTTAACAATCGAAATAGAATGTCTTCTCTCAATGTATTCAAATTATTTTGCAATTGGCGTTTTTCTTATTTGCAATCACTTTCTCTAACGAAATACCATTGCCTTTGTTTTCGATATTCTTTAAGTCATACCATATGGTCTGCAATCACAACAAAATCTGTCAATGACTCCTAACAGCAGCGGAGTAGCCAGCCGATGCAGAGTGGAAGGGGGACATCGTTGCTACGCCATATAATGGCATCACCGCTTGGTGGCCACGGCCATTTAATCGCAAAGAAGTGACTATCTCATCCACGGATCTTTCTAGAATGGCTATAAACAAATTCATGATTACTGTCTTGGAATAGCTTTTCCTGCATAATTTCTTGGTGTCAACCAATTCTCTAATTCTTCCTGCTGCATCTGCACATTCATACGCATCCTTAAAGATATTAATCAATCCATGATTCACTCCATGTGACTTCCACACCTCCCACGTCACCTCTTGATCGATTTATCAAATGCTCTCTAAAAGTTAATGATATAGCTATATATTTCATCACTTTTTTCTTTCTCGACTATAATGTATCTGTTAATCAACGCCCGTACATTTTCAAATCCAACTTGCTCTGTCGGCGCTCCTTTCTTGGGGTTTGGAGTCTTTGGTGTAGTATTATCATTAGTACCATTCCGTACTTCTCTAATCAATACAATAATTTGTTGATAGTAATCTGCGTACAATGTTTATCTAGATTCTAAACTACTTAAGTGGAAACTTTTTCAGTACAGAAAGGTCCTGAATTCTTGGCCAATTTTGCTACTTAGAGTTTGTTAAAAGTTTGGTTCTAAATTTGAAAACACGTTTTACAGTAAATTTTAAGATTTAAGCTTCTTAAGTTTTGAACATTTACATTGAACCTTTGAACAAAGTATTTTATTTCATTAAAACTTTAAAAAGTAGGCGTGGCATCATTCTCCCGCAAAGTAAAGGGCGTGGTTTAAAATTTTTTCTTATGAAATTAGTGTTCTTAGAAAAATGCCTTAAATTAGGCTCTGGGTGGTAGTGAGGAAGATTCTCGTGCGTTTGTTTCCAAAACCATGTTCTTCCTTTGCTTGTGCTTGAGACTTTGTAGTCGCATTCAGCTTGAAAGAACCAAGCAGATCATTAATGTATTTAATGTTTTCCTCTGTTGAATACATCCTAATTAGGGTAAAATTGCGTTTGCTTTGAAGTGCGGTATCTGAATGAAGAGAAAGCACGGTAATTCATAGACATAATCTAGACATTACATATGTATGAAGTTCATGATAATATGAGACTGTATTGTTTATCTAATGTAATATATGTAATGTAATGTAATGCAATCAATTATTTGTACACGAAAAATAACCCTTCAGCTACTCGCATACACACACACACACAAACACACACACACAC
>OLMO02000297.1:7923048-7975681 GCA_900291935.2 Cassiopea xamachana
CTTGTTTCTTAAGTTGTTCTTATTTTTTGGCCTAATCTCAGCCTGGTGTTTCTTATAAAGGTTGTTCTTATAAAAAAAAACGTGTATGCTACAAAAGCAAAATACAGTATACTACCGACAATTCCGCTCAGATAATCCGGACTTTGTCCACGCTCCCAAACTTTTAAGAGTAGAACGTATTCCTCACCTTTGGAGAGGTGAGTCCATTTCATTTTGATGTTACATCAAAATTGATTTCCAAAATACTTAAAATTGCCAAGATATAAAAAAATATCAAGAAAAACTCCTTGCGGAAACCTCTGAAACGGACAGTGGATACCATTTCTTTGTCCTAAGCAGTCTTTTTTGTGGGAAATGCTTGTTGAAGAGCTTCAATACAGTTGTATTTCCGTTGCTTCAATTAAATTTATAACAATTAACAAAAATGTCATGAAAATATTGCTGGAAGTCATATAAAATGTCTCACCATGACAAGTTTTAAGCTCCACTTGCATTATTTGAACCTCTACTTCACTTTATGTTTTAAACACTGGTTTATCTGTTTATCCGAATTTCCCCTTAATTCGGATTTTTACTTACTCCCGGTTGATCCAGAATATCTAGGGTATACTGTAGTTCATGCAAAGCCTTACCGAATGTAACATCTGCTGAAATTAGTTGAGGATGATACGATCAATTTCACAAGATATGTTTGTACGATATATGACATGACAAAACAAGATGTGATTCGATCTATCAGATGGTAAATATGTAAATGGTATATACACATATACATACATGTACATAAACATATATACATATATACATATAAATATATATACATATATTTATGTATGTATGCATATATATACTTATTTATATTTATATATATATACAAGTGTACATGTATATATATATATATGTATAAATATATATATATATAAATAGGTATATATATATATATATATATATATATATATATATATATATATATATATATATATATATATATATATATATATATATATATATATATATATATATATATATATATATATATATATATATATATGTATATATACATATATAATGATACTTCTGCAAACAATACGGGTGTCGCTGTAGGAGGCAAAGGGGCAATATTTTGTATTTTAAAAAGTAGAGGATTCGTACCCCCGGTATCTTTATCTGAGATAATAATGACGAGCTCGCAATATCTGACAGAGAACATACTTCAATGATATTATACTATCTCCACACCCTTTGAATGAACTTGTTCAAGTGACCGACAGCCCCACAAAGAACCAAGCATAGTCTTGCTCGTATTACTGAACTGATTTTTTTGGCAACAACACCATGCTACTATTACATATTCAGTTTGCCATTAATTTCTACTTTTAACGATTAAATCGATGAAATACCACCAAAGACAGTGCATTTAATCCCAAGAATGTAATGGAAGCCTTCATTTCCAGTCCTGCTGATTATACAACGACTCAAATTTATTTTTAAAACTCTAAAAATTGAAAGTAAATACCAAAACCTGATGAGAATTTATTTTTATATGGAAAATCAGTCTGTAAAAATCGATGATGAAAGCTTTGCATTTGACATGAAATGTTCCTCCTGAAATTGACAATGGGGACCATATTTACACCACAAATCGAAATCTAGAACCTATATAATCTCCACAAGCTATATCGTCTAACTGTCTAACTCATCAAGCATCTCTCTAAAACGCGATGAGTTGTACTACATTTTAATTTTCAAAAACTGGTTTTCGATTAGCACAACAACATCGCGGTAACTTTACTAAGAAATTTGAAAGAGTTCAAAGTAGGCAGCTGTTCTTCACCTTTACAGGAAGCAAGTCTTGAACGATAAGATCACTGAAAATTCATACCCTTTTCAGTTGATTTCCAATTTTTTGCTGTGTTGACATCATTTTTCTTGCTTTTTGGCAAAACGGTCAGCCCACTTACGTCATCAATTTTTGCGGCCATGATATTACGTACGTACTTGCTTCACTCAGTGGTGATTTGTTGATACAACAACCGAATGCTGCAAGTGATGAAATATCGTTGCAATACACAATGAAAATAACAAGGGTGATGAATGTGTATCAAATTTCTTCTGCCTGTGGAAGCTCTAGACGTACAATTTTAACACATCAAATCAGGGGGGCGTGAAGGTGTCTGTCAGGATTTTTGTCAGCGAATGGTGCAAAGTGTGTGGTGTGAGCGCAATATTCCGGGTAAAGAGGCTTCAAAACAGGAAGATAAGGGAAGGTTGCGCTAGATACTAAAAGAACCGTCTTGACACCTGGTATTGACAAGGAATATACACCTAAAGGTTCACTAAATTATTGCCACCAGCTACCATATCGGCAACTTGTGCTTTTGAAGTACACCAGTTTATTTGGATAGCAAATGAGTGAAAAAACATCCCTCAGTTACCAAATAAACAAATAAAATCAGGGGGTTATCATGTCTAGACTTCTCTGAACATACAGTCAAAGTCGCATGATTCGAATTAGACTTATCCGGATTTTGGTGTATTCCGGACAGAATTACTACGCCCCATCAATTTCCAATTAAAATGTACTAAAATATCCGGATTTCAAATCCGCATACATGCATAAGCCGGAAAATATATTTCGGTCCATTTATTACGTGTGTATAATGAAATCCGGATTACAATCCTACAAATGTCTCAATCAACACAGGTGTGTTATTCACTTGTGACCCTATCCATACAGCTTTATTCAATCACTGACCTGTCGTCCTACCTGCTGCAGGCAACGTTGGCAGCGTCTAGTAAGTACCTCCTACGGGCAAGCTAAAAAGCTACAAACTCGTAGTAAGAATTCATCGCAGTCCGGATTTCCTGTAATCTGTTTAAGATTTACCAATCACATGTGATCCCAATTTTGCGAGGTTGACTGCGTAAACAATTGGCAAGTTACTTTCTGGTAAGAATTCCAGACAGCATAGTATAACAGGGGTCTTCAAACTATCGCCCGCGGGCCGCATCTGGCCCGCGACATCTGCCCCATCTTTTTTCAATGCAGCCCGAGGGCTAAGACCACTGACAAATAACACAAGAAACCAAAGGGGATTCGGGGGGAGCACCCTACAATCTCACTTGTGGGGAAACTACTGACATTTCCCATGGCTTTTTGGTTTTTTGTGGGCAAATTGGGCTTGTTTATTGTAAACGCGTTTTTTGTGGGCAAATTGGGCTTGTCCACCCCCAAAAACCAGGGACGCCGGAGCACGAGGGTCAGGGGGGCAAAAGTGCCCTTCTTATGCTGTCTACTGATCTAATTTTGTCACATTTGATTCTTACATTCGTTCTTCTCTCAGGCTAGATCTCCATTTATCCTTATCCTCAGGAATTCATCACTTGCCACGAAATACAACAATGGCCGGTGCATATGCTTGTGACAAGTAACCCTTAATGCAGTGGCACTTTTAAGGGGGGCCAGGTGGCCATGGCCCCACGCTCCGTGCTTTTGGTAACCCAAAAGGAGGCCCCGTACCTAGAAAAAATTGAAAAGAAATCATAGGAAAACAGAAAGCTGCTTTAGAGCTTGATGGTGTGGTGTATGTGCTTTCATGTTGTGAACCAATCATACACATCCATTTCACTAATCCACTTTCGTTCGTTCATTTTCTGCAAAACGCGTGGAATCGAATCGTGAATGTGCCTTCTTCGTGAAAAGTGACTCATCCACAAGAGACAGCAGCCCATCATGTCAGATGCATAAATTGAATACTCTTACATTGCTCGGCATTTACTTCAAGAGTACCAATGCACAATCTTCTGAGCTTTGAAGTTTTAGCTCATACTACACTTTCTGTAAATTCTGCTTCAAAAATTGATAATATGGCTCTCTAATGAAACACTATTTGCAAAAACAAATCTCAAGATGGCGTTTTACAGCCAGCTTAGAACCTTATTTTGAAAATTTTTCTTCGGCCTCAACAATGGCGGGCCCTTGAGTAGTCTCTGTATACAAGATAATGTCTAACACACTCTCTGTAAAGTCTACTTCAAAGATTAGTAAAATGTCGCTCTTATAAAGTACTGTATTTACAAAAACCAACTCAAAAATGCCACTTTCTAACGATCTGAGAGCCTTCATTTTAAAAGTTCTTTTTCTTGTCCCAACCATGGTGGGTCCTATAGTAGACACTGAATAAGGGAGAATGACGCATAGCCATTTCAACTGAAAAGAACTTGAAGAATACTCTTCCTTAAGAAAGAATTTTCAAACAAGGACCCCGTAGAAGATTTCGACCTCGGGCCCCATGGCTCCTAAAACCACCATTGCCCTCAACTTTAAATTATGACGTCATTGTGATGTCATAATCAGTGAAAGTGCCCTTCTCCAAACTTCTGCCCCCTGCCCTACTATTGCTCCGGCGTCCCAGCCAACAACTTCTCTTAGCTTCGCAATGGCCCACTGACTAGATCCTATAACAGTAATACTTCGTAACCTGAGCTGCATGCACGAAACAATTTTCAGGAGACCAAATTGTACGCCAAAGTTTGGACGCGCGGAAGATTTCATGGCAGTTTGCAATACACAGTTTTTTTTATAAGAAACCTAATGTTTTGCTGAGCTTCAATATTCTCAATTTTTTTAGGTTTTGAGCCTTGGATTATTCTTAAATCTTGAAGGTGTAGCTAGGTCTGAAAATCAAATGATTTTATTTATCTTACTTCATCATAAAGTATATAGCAGTGGAGCAGAATAACAAATATTTCGTCGATAGTGAAAGAGTTAATCTACAAGCAGGACTATAGCTCAAATATACAAAAGTCCTAGGTCTTCATGAAACTTGAGCCTTGCATTATTCTTAAATTTCAGCGATTCTGAGCGTGAATATTCTTATACGTTTTCCTCTTATAAGAAAGTGTGTACTTTCCAGGCTAAGGTTTGGGGCTGAAGTTTTGTCTACAACAACATTCGTGCAAGTATAGCGCTGAGTGCTGGTAGTATTTGCATTCCACTTGCAAGAAAATCCATCCAAGCTACCAAGGCAATTTCATGCATCTATTTGAAAAGAAAGCTAAGTCTTCTTGGCTTCTCCACAAATTTCTGGACTATTCTATCATGAAGAATATTTTTATCTTCCACCTCTTTTATGACATGTTTGTGCAGTGATATTCTACACAAGCACCCAAGACGTTCTTTTCCCATTTTATAGCGTAGAAATGTTTTCACTCTCTTTAGGAAGGAAGGTGGTCTCTCTACAGATACACTGAAGATGAAAATTACAGAATTTTGCTTCAATAACTTGACAATTTCTGGTACACTAGTCTCCAGAGCATATTTATAAATACATTGCAGTAGTTCCAGAGGGTTGTCTTTGTGAAAATCAGTGTCATTGTAGACAAAAAGAAGTTCATTTTCAAGTGATTGAATATGGAAAAGAGGACCATATTTAGCCTTCAAGGATTGGGCACTCTTTTTCTCCATTGTTTGAAAATGCAAGGATTCACCAAATCCAAGAAAGCAAAGTTCTTGCAGTCTGCAAACCTCTCAGACAGCATAGATATAATGTTATCAATAACTTGAAAATATAGACTTTTTGCAATCATGTCTCTTATCTGCATTGGAAGATGGTTCCCCAACTAAAGAAACTGCTGATTGGAAGAAATGATGATATGCACTGTCAGTGTGCAAATCAGACAGATAGTTACCAAAAGCAGATATTTTCTGACAACCATAATTGAAATCTGTATTTTGATTTTGAAGAACAATGTAAAGAGGTGATGACTGTTCCAAAATCCTATTGAGAACGTGAACTAGAAAGCAAAACAAAAAGTTCTTCATGAAATGGTCTAAGCCATTAGCTTGTGATATGTATGCATCATCCCAGCCTTTTAGGCTTTCAATAGTGCTCTCCAGTAAGTCTAAAAGGGTTTTGTACTTATCATAAAGAACACTGATGGTATGTGAACGATAGTACCACCTAGTTTCTCCAGGTATAGGTATATCACTTCTATTTGAATGCAAAAAATCCTTCCTTCTAGGATTATTGCTAGCAAATGTGCTGAAAGCAGCCACACTTGCAAGGAAGTCTCTAACCAAGGGGATATAAGAGGCAGACTGACATAGTACTAAGTTTAAGCGATGAGCTGCACAGTGAAAGAAGTAAGCAAAGGGATAATCTTACCTAACAAGGGTTTGGACACCAGAAATGTGTCCAGACATTACAGAAGCCCCATCATAGGTCTGCACGAGCAATTTATTGAGAATAGAATCACCATAATGAGTAAAAACATCTTTGACAATTGAGCTAATGGCAGGAGCAGTTCTATCTGAATTCAAATTATAAAATTTCAAAAATCTCTCAACAACATCAACCTTTTTATGAAGACTAATAATCACACTAAGCTGCTCCTTAGTTGACATATCTGTAGTGTTGTCAACTTGCACACCCAGAAAAGTGCAATGTTGTACTTCCTTATCAATCTGGTCTTGAAAGACAGAGTCCATGCATTCAATCACATCATTCTGCTTGTCACCTGAAACACCAGGAAAAGCTCCAGCATTACCCCTTTCTGATTCAGTAACCTTACCATGCAGACAACGTTCAAAAGCAGTATCAAATTTTGAAAAACTTTCCAAACGTTCCCTATAGTTTCCCCGGTTCTGGCTACTGCTAGATTCATCATGACCTCTAAAAGGCAATTCTTGCCTGGATAAATACAAAACAGCCTCAGACAGCGTTCTTAGCATACCTCTGTTTTGCCTCACCTCATCATTGTGCCATTCTATTTCCTTTCTCCTCGCCCTGGAAAACATAACATCAACTCTCTCAAAAACGTCAAATGTTTTTCACATCTTGTAGGCCTCTAAGCATGATTTCTCGTGCTTTTCCCATCTGGCAAAACAGTCCTAAGGTTCGTATAACCTCTCTCCGTCTATGACTGTGATTCCCGTTTTCTTTGGTCTTGTGCAGAAAGGTAAATTTCTCCTTTCACAGATAGCTACGGAGCGGACAAGCAATAAGAAACTGTGGTACACTACGCATGTATGATACTTCGTGCTATCAGAAATGAGCACGACCATGTATTGTTATTTCTGGCACATGACTGCATATTAACCAATATATTCACAGAAATTTACAATAGTTTATTGTTCTACTTCGTGCTACTTCCTGTTCAGCACGACTTCGCACACGCGCATTGCACTCAACACAGTCTCGGTACAGGGTGTCAAAAGCTTAGGACCTGATAATAATGCAGGGATAGTAATGCCATTTAGAGTTTGTATCCTAATGAAAAAATGGTCCAAGCACTGTTTGTTGATTATTTTCACAGAAAAAAAATAATGGTAACAATTCATGGTCGTGCTTGCCACGACAAGCACGACCTTTATCTTTGCCACTGTGCACTGCCGTTTTTGCCCTGCGATATGGCAAATTTTCAAGGTTGGGGGGGGGGGTTCACTCACCTCGATACCCCACTCAAGTTTTGTCCCTGCCTCAAGAAATTCACTCTTTACATAGAGGAAACAGTTGACATCGTTGCAAATTCGAACTGAACGCAGCCTTTCAACGCTTAGCTCTGGTAGCTAAGCTCTGGAACTCAGAAGCCTTCTGTATCCTTGCAAATAGGAATGTACTATGCGTGAACATATGCGCAATCGCAGAATTATCAGACTTAGCCTCCACGCGATTGGCAGTAACGACTAAAGATAAGTTTCATATGGTATCGCAGCACAGACTATGCTAGTTGTATGATACAACTTGTATCAAATTGGAATTTACAGATAAAGCAGCAAGAAGGAAAATACTCGACTGTGGCACCCAAGCAACTAAAATTAGAACAAAATAATTAATTATAATACTATACGTAAAATTAAACAGAAGAAAATTTTCTATTCACATGAAAACTTTAAACTGTGACCAAAAAGAGCGATTAGTAAAATGGCCTGCAGTGGAAAGTAATCGAGAGAAGATCTACACGCATAGAAGGCCTTAGCGGGAGTGTAGGGGTGCGAAACCTCCCAATGTTTTCGTTCCATTCTGTGAATCTGCAATATTGTCTTACCATTCGGTTAATCGTGCCACATTTCCTTACCATTCAGTAAATTCTGCAAAAATTTCATACCCAGTGGCAGCTTCTTCGGTTTGAAGTTAAGTGCCGGGGTGGAAAATTAAACAAGAGCTTCAAAGTCATCAGTATTTCAAATGGTATAAGAGGCATTGCCTTAAATTTTGCGGTCATTATTTGCTCACTCGGAATAGTGCCCGCATTAGCAAGAGAGAGCAGTGTCTCGCGAAAGTGCTCAGTGGCTAGACCGCTCCTCTTCGATACTGCTTTTAAGCTGTTCTCTTCACACTATGCTTTTTCTTGACTTTCCAGAAAAACTCAAGGGTATTGAGCTCCAATGCCCAGTAAATTTACCAAGTAAAATGCTTATTGAAGTAGATCTCTTCACTTCCTAATCCATCTTGTATTGTGCAGAATTGTATAAAACAAGGAAAACTCTATGAATGCCCAAGTCAATCTCTCTATCTTCTGGATAAGGAATTCATCTACAAGCATGGATTTTAAAATCTGGCAATGGCGCTACTGCCAAACATGAAAAAGACTTTTTTGGCGAATATCCTAATGATGAAGATTCATTGTACTGAACCACCTAATTCAGAAGAGATTTCGATGAGGACATGTATTCTTTCTCTTACTAGAGATCAACGATGAACGTAACGTGTGTCATAATTGCCAAAAAGGCATCTTCCGACGTTCTAGAGGGCATGAACTAAAAAAAATTTTTCGCCCGCTCCGCTCACGTGCTCAAAACTCATTTTCTTTTGCGTGGATATGCCCTTAACTTATAGCTTATAAGTTCACAATTTTGCCAACATTTAGAAGGGATATTAGCCTTTACATCCAGCTGAAAGATACTTCCATTTTTGGACTATTGTATGACGTACTGTTGGCCACGTCTGCTGGAAATCGCCAGACCCCCAATTCAGTAATTCAAAATTTCAACTGCCCTACACCCCAAAATCATCTCCTAAATCTACCCCTGTCTGCATGATTTAAAATGTGGTAAATCTAATGACCGAAAATTGACAGAAACGGATTCAATCGTTGCAGCTTTAACGTCATCACAGCGAACGAGGAAGCGAAAGCTACGAACAACTGACAGTGGTTGGCTGGCGGGTGATACTCATGTTGCGTGGTAACTTATACGGATTGATAAAAAGAATCTCCTAAGCCCGGTGATTACATTGTGGGAAAAACGTATGATATCTCGCGGTAAAGATTTTCGCACTCTCATCAATATAAATTGTCATATATACCAAGAAAGAATATTCACAGCTACGAACGAAGTGCTAAATTCAACATCACTTCACTGCTTCCCATCCAACTAATTTAAAAATCATGAAAAGAAGTCAAAGTGACAAAATAAAACTGTAAATATAATCCTGAATTACTAAGTAATACGCAAGATAATCCTAAGTACTAACAAAGTGATAATAGTGCATAAATGTCGGCATCATCAGTAGTGCAGGGAATTCAATGCAATTAAAGATATCTGCATAATTTGGATAAATTTGGACATATTTGCATGCTTCGGCAATACGAGTTTAAAACACGTCACATGACATTATGTCACCTTTATCATGGTTGGTCAATGCATCTTCTATGCACACCGTAACCACAGTTTTGGAGGGCAGAAAAGACGCATTGACCAATCATGACAAAGGACCTAGTGGTCATGTGACATATTGTAGAGAGCTATTCTATTAGCAATGAATTCCTTACCCTAATGATCAGTAACATCTACCAGTGACTATCATTGCATGAGAAAACAATTCCTAGATGTGAGAGAGGAGGGATGGCAATTAGTGTGGGGATTGCAGTTTCCTGACAGTGCAAAGAATGCTTGAGTTAAATAGAGCCTGGAGACTGGTTTTCTTGAAATCTGCATTTCTAGAATTGACATTTGAACAGTAAACTGATTGGGTGAGTATGTATGATTGATTCAGTCAGCCACATATAGATCAAAGTGAAACAGAGAATTCTAAGTGTGGTCTTTTGCTTTACATTGACCTCTGCCTTAATTACTTGAAGTGTGCATCCTGGATATAATCTTATAACTTTGGAATCCTGATCTGCAGGCAATCCCATGTGTGGCATCATGAATTTTACTGCAAATACTTCCAATAGCTGTGAAATACATGAGCAATCTAAATTATGATTGATACAGCTATAAATAACCTACAGTGTACAACACAACAGTGCTGCGCTTTCTAACACCATGCACCCAACATATCTTATTAGAGAGCAGAACTTTCTGGGTATTCCTCAACTGTTCTCCTACACAACCTCAGGTACTGCTGTTGCTTAAAATACATGCGAATCACACCTTTCACTGCAACAAATACCAGTCCACCCTAAAATCAATATAAAATTATGTGAAACTGGGCAATTTCTTTTAACATGTTATGATATTAATCATTATATACATTTTAATAAGAAACAAACACACTTTCTGCCATCAGCCTGGATGTTTCTTAATATTGTCTGTCATATCTAGCCTTTAATGTTTCTCAGGTCAATAGCCATGGGGTGCCATGGGGTTGGAAATGCCACCACTGGGCAAAAGGATGCCAGCTTTTGCCACTCCTGGGAATTATTTTGGTAATTTTTCATTGTTGCTCTTTCTTTATAGCTAAGGAGAGATCTGAAACTTTGGTTGAGCTCAACCTTGGTCTTTGTGACATAATAGAAATATCTTCAACCTTTTCCTACACACATGTTATCCATTAGATTGTGATAACATAAGGTATGAAATAAACTCTCAGATTTTGTACCATGTGATTCTTTCAGGACAATTTCACCACTCTTGAAACACTAGCCTGGCTATGGGTTTCATCTTAATCCTGCCAACTTCCAACAAAAATGGCAACTCAGATTAGCAACTTTGATGCAAAAAATAGGATTTCAGGTTTTGCAGGGCATGAAAATGATGCTTTATCTATTTTGTTTCTAGTTTAACTAAACATTTTCTTGCAAAACAGTTTTGTAAGTTACTGTTTGAAGCCCAGCCTACCTATGCTATTGGTCAATCTTAATTTTTACTTAATTTCAACATCATATTTCTTATAGACATGGTTCTGATAAAAAGGCGTGTATTGAACAATGGAAAAGGATCAGTTAGTTTTAATTTCTAGTATGAGCAACAGCTTGCCACAAATTGTTTATAACATTGCAAACCTGATAGAGAGCAACAATACAGTGGTTCCAAAAAGGAAAAACGGCACAATCAAAAGTGAAGTATCACTCCTAGTTTCCTTCCAATTAACAATATTTCTGCTCCTCATCTATGACTGCTACTTTCTGTCCATAACAAATCATTAGTTCAGGAGTTCCTTTCCATATAAAAGAGACAGGGATGATGCTAGGGTAGGGCTAGGGGGCTATAGACATCTTGTCAGAACACCCTAGTCCCCCATTGGAAAGTGAAGAACTCTTTCTTTGGAGGTTTTTTGCTAGTTTTAGTACCTGGCTAACTGCATGTTAGCCTCCTCATCCAAAGAATCAGTCCAACATTAGAAAATTCCTGGTGCCAGGAGTGAAGCTAAAAAAATTGTTGGTGGGATGGACAAACCCAATTTACAGGCAAACAAACCTAATTTGAGCCCAATTTGCTGACAAAGAGGACTTTCCTTAAGCTGCATCAGTAATACAATAATGATGGGCACAACTGGTATTTGGCAAATGTGCCTACAAGCAAAAATATTGGTGGGTTTGCAGCACCCTCCCACACCTTCCTATGGCTATGCTTCTGCCTGGTGCCACCTCTGCAAAAAGATAACAGCATCATTTAAGAAATAGAAACTAGAGCTCTAGAAAAATACTTGAAAGCTTACCAGCAGTGTCCTTCTTAGTGCACTGTGAACACCCTTGAAAAAATAATTTCCAAAAGCAGAAGCAAAGGTTGGAAGCATCAGGGCACCACAAAGAACTCTTGTTGCATAACCAAAGTCCATACCATTGCCTGGCTCTGCAGGAATTCTAGCAGTGTGCTCAACTTCTCCCTCATTATCTTTCCAGCCAATAGCATACCACAGTTTACTGGAGTGCTTTCTCCATAGCTGTAAGAGATAGTCTTCCCATTTAATCATTCTGCCCAGAATTAAGCCAAATGGTATGACTGGTAAAAAAGCAAGTAGAAAGAGAGGGTCTTCTTTTTCCATCATTTCAAGAGCATTTTTATGTCCAACTGTCTGCATCACTGTTATTGCTCCATATGTAACTGCTGACCAATATAAGGACCCAAGTGCAATTCCACCTGCCACAACTGGGCAGAGTCTGTTGATAAGTTTGTCACCATAGTCTATGGCAATGAGCACAAGACCAAAGGATGGATACTTAATACGATATTCTGAATTGCACTGAGGACAGAAAACCCTAACTGTTGGGTTGTTGGCTTGCTTTTCATCAATCCACCGTTGTAAACAAATAACATGAACCCATCTGGCTGACCCACGGCATAAGCATGGCCTTATCCATTTTGCATCTGGTTCATCTTCCTCTGTTGCAAAACATACCCAACAACATTTACCTCTGCATGATAATAAGCATTAGTAATTAGAATATTATGCAGAAAATATAGCATCAAAATAAATCTTAGACTGGGGAGAATGATAAAAAAGAAGGTATGTGTCCTAACTTTTTCTATAAATTGACAATCAGAAATGCGTATTTTTATTGAACCACAAATTTCTAGCCTTTCCTTTTTTCATAAATTGATACTATGGATAAGAACTTTAATTTTATGAAATTTCTGCCCCTTAAGCCAACTGTGTCATTGAAACATGACCTAGTTTAAAATGATCAAAAAATTCCAAAGAAAATCCCACTTCAAATGCTCAGCATAAATATGAAGTGGGGTGCCTCATTTTCATTTCTTAATGCATCTATATGATAACCCTTAAGCATCATGAATAATACTTGCTACAAGTCTATTTTCAAATGCAAAGAGAATGCTGCCTATAAAAAGAAACTTATGGAATAAATGAGATATCAATCTTTTGTATTTCTACCTTCATTTCTACATCTGTACTTACACCTATACATACATTTATGATATAAATGTGTTCCTGCCTACTTACATTTATAACTACATCTATTGGTGACCTACAAAGAAGGAAGTGGTTTGTCCTCTTGTCTTACTTTTGTAAACATGATACTAAGATATTTATCAACAAGATGAAGCAAAGACTTGTGAACAAAATGACCTTATATAAAAACAGAAAATGCCAAGATTTACTTTTCAGTGGTTCCATAGTATTTTCTTGTTTCAGGTGGAAATCACATGATTTACAAATACTTGCAATACAATTTCAACAAAAGAATGGGATGAGCCATCTGGGAAGTACGTAAACTGTGCGTTGCATATAATTTCTGAGAAATTATGCTGTCGTGGGAATTAGTGTTGTAACTCAACAAAAGTAATATATTTCTCTTCTTTCGATTTTGTCATTGAAAAAGTGAAGAAGGATCAATGCTGAAAACACCTCTTATTCCCTGAGGGCTTCAAAATGTGCACAAATGATTGTACACAATAAATCTAAAAGTAGTATTTTATTAAACAAAAGAATTTAATAGGAGAATTTTGGAAAAAGTCGTTATAGCGCTACGTATACTGCATAAGTGCAGTTGACATAATGATACGGTTCAATAAACATGGCTGTTTAGACAGGCAAAAATAATACAATGAAGTGTTGTACTGAAAGTCCTTCGGCAAACCTTTCACTATGGGCCCTATCTCTTGCCGCAGTTGAAGCATACTCAGCGTACATTTCACCGTCTGTGCATTCACCTTCGCTTTCCATCTTTCCTTTATCTCTCCAACTGCCTGGCCAAACTAGGCCCTCCTCCGCAGTCCACAATCCCTGCATTGGTTCCCCATGGCTTCCATGGTCTGTGGTTCGGTACCGGAAATGACAAGAAATATGCATGGTATTTGTGACGTGTCTGTAGTGTAGAAGTAAATCAATAGCTTGGGGGGCTTTAATGATAGCTATGGGGGGCTCTTTTCTTGTGTGCATCTTTTTACGAAACTGTGACGTTTATCCACACAGTTACATAAGAAAATGATAATGTTGTTCAGTAAACAACTTATTTCTAATGATCGCGGTCGCAGAATTTAGCATGGATGTAGATTTATTTGTTAAATAAAATTTAAGGTTTGAGTGTTCCTTTGACTAGCTGATGTGGGCCTTTGAACTCTACGCCCCCTCTCACGGGCCGAAAAGATAGTTGGGGACCGCTGGCTCACTTTATACTTTTTCTGACCTCTTATTCATCATCAATGACAGTCAAAATGGCACCTGACGGAAGAGGGAGTAGCCTAGTTGGCCTAGGCTTATTTGGTAATTGTTTGTGTTATGGTGTAGATTTTCGTTAGCATGTTAGTTCATACTTTTTATGACTTGGCAGCCCTTCTGAAAATGCTATCTGCATGAAACATTGTTGCAGATTATCCGAGTACACTACTATGATAGTACCGATCTCTAGTGTGCAAAGGCCATTGCCAAGATATTCCGGTGTGTTTGTGTGCACCGGCAAATTTGATTTGGAATGGCTCCGATTCTAGAAATAAAATCTCGTTCTTACTCCTATTCCATCTTGTTTCACAAGCAATTTTTTTCATTACTTTCCACGCCAAACGCCAATTGCGTACAGGCATGCGACAGTAATAGAGGTCGACAAAATTTTTCTTTTCTCATCCTAAGTTTTTACAATTTACTAAAGCCAGACTAAAAGGTTAGTTTGCCCTTCTCCACATAAAGATCATTGATGAAAAGAGCAATATTTTATTTTGCATAAAGGGCGTTTTCCGACGTTACAGAGGGCACAACCTAAAATTTTGTTCTAGGAGCAAGGCCCCAAACCCCAGTTTCCTTCCACTATTCTCTCGTTTTATTGTTAGAATCTCCCCAAAGTTGTATCCTCTTGCAATTTCCTAATGACCTTGGCATGAGTGAGTTTCCGGAATGAGCTTTACAGGAATGAATTTAGGTGTAGAAACCATCATAGATTATCATGAAGGCATTCTAGAGGAAGCAGCTAGGACTACGCCCATATACCCTGCTTGTGTTGGCAACCCCCAAAGTGCAGCTGGTGTGTAGAAACGTCAGTGGAAAATATCTAGTGGCAGCCATGGGGGGCCACAGCCCCCAGAAATTTTCTTGGCCCCTTCATTGGCCCCCCACTTTTGTAGAAAGGTGTAAAATTTGTGTGCCCATGCCATACTCTGCAGAGTGGATGTGAAAGGAGATTTACATGCAGTAGTGATTGAAGTATTTAGTAGTCATGAAAATTCTTTTTGTTGAACAACAACATGCAGATAAGATTATAGGCAATAGAAACACTGCCTTCTAGGACTTTCTGAGAGTTTCCTTATTTCCAGCAGCAAGGGAGGAATCAAGATCATCAAGAAACACCCCAAACTTTAAGCAGCTTATGATCTTTCAACTTCCTTTCAATTATTGGTTTGTTTGAATGTGAGCTAAATGTCTTGATTGCAATATGAGCCAGATACTTTCTTTGAAGAAAAGGACAAGAATGGGGATGTTTTATGGACATGGGCATATCCATCAATTGAGAAGACAATGAAGGAGCTTTTAACCAAGAAATGCCCTTTGTATTATGATGATGAAGAGTTGTTGACCTCAGCTGTGTTTGGACAATTTGGTAGACAGTGGTACTATTTCACAACAGTTGAAGTCACAGAACACCAGAGGCTACCAATGGTTTGTATCACTAGTTAGTTAAAACGGGAGAATGAATTGTAGTTCTTGAGGATATGTACTTATAGAGATTGTATATGTATATTTTCTCTCACATTTTTTGAATAGGTCTTGATCTATTTTAGAAAGGAAAGGGTGATAGAAGTGATTTCTAAAAAAATTAACAAGGGGGGACTCTATGGGCAACTACACCCGTATTTGGGTGTAGCCTGGTTGCAACCATGCCCATATTTCTGGAGATGCAGATGTGATAATTCAGTTTAATAGTGATATAGTATAATCAACAATAAGACATGTCTCAATAACCATGTAGTAGTGCAAAATCAATCATAGCAATGTAGAACACTTTGTAAGCAAGGTCACTACACTTTCAAAAACAAAGTCAATACAAAATTGTTGGTTGGGCTCAGCCCCCCAGATTGAACAGCATTCTCAAAAAGGTGGCTCGACCCCCTGAGCCCCTCTTGAAATCACCCCTGGTGCACTTTTCTATGCTAGGCTGGGGTCCCAAGCTTGTGGCTCACAAGCCAAATGTGGCCTTCTTAACAATTTGATGTTTTGTGGCTCCCACCTTGACATAAAATACACATGTCTTCTATACAAAGTGTTTTATAGGAAAGCTAGCATTTCAGAATTTAGCACATTTTAGCATTTAAGAATTTAACAAATTTTAGTACTGAATTTTTGAGACTCAAGAAAGTTTAGAGTGTCACTCAGCCAGTTCATTTTTGCTCCATCCTCATCCAGGTTCTGCCTCCAGTGGTCCCCAGGTAAATGGAGTTAAAATTCTCTAATATAGGGGAGAGTAAGAGGAAACATGTCAGAAATTTATCAATAATTAGTTGCATCCTTTGCTGCCTTTTTGTCCCCAATGTTTTCTACCAGCTTCCCAGATATTGCTGGGGTAGATTGAGTAAGCAGTAAGTCATAAATATTGCTTAAATTGTGCATTAACTCATCATCCTACTGCTAAGTAGGCACACTATAAGCATATATATATATACATATATATATATATATATATATATATATATATATATATATATATATATATATATATATATATATATATATATATATATATATATATATATATATATATATATATATATATATATATATATATATATATATATATATATACTACATACATACCAGCATACATTTTTGTAAAAATTTTTGCATGTTCTACAGTACCTCCTCATATGTCTTTACAATGCCTCCACTTGTGGTCTATTGTTCCTCTCTTCATGGCATTGGTCCTCTGCCCGTAAACTACCTATATACATCCATTGTTTGTTAATAAATAGGTCCCCTTAGGTAGTACCTAATGTTACCCCATTGTAATATAGGTAATTTAAGCAGGCCCTGTATCATGCAAGGTTAGTACTGAAGAAGATATATTTCAAAACATATAAACATAAGAGAGAGTCTATTTTTTGAATTATTCTGTATATCTATTTTATAAGCTACATGAATGCGGCTCTGATTCAGTTTATATATATAAATATATATATATATATATATATATATATATTTATGTATATGTATATATATATATTTATATTTATATTTATATACACATATGTATGTATGTATGTCAATACTGTTAAATTAATGTTGCTAAAGTATTTGTTCAACTTTCATATTTTAGGTCACATATGCCAGTTTGGTCATTATTGCAAAGGTTAGTACAGACATTTTATGGGGTTTGCAGCATCAAAGAAGTTTTGTGTAATAGTCATGTTATCTGCAATATTTGTTTTTGTGGCTTGGTAAAGCTCCCTCACCTATTTTGTCAAGGAATTGAAACATAATTGTGTAGATCTAAATATAATGCTAAAATTTTCAAAATGCTTGTGTTTGTAATTAGTATATCCCATTGCCAACTTGACAACTGAAAAGTTGGATGTTGATTTGTATTCACAGAGGCATTGGGCACACATTAATTGGAGTGGATGTAGGTGATTAACTTAACTGGTGGGATCAGACCTGTTGGTACTCTTTTGCAGAGCATAAATTTCAATAGCTATGAAGCTTCTGTTAACAGTATGACAAATTAAATTGTCTTAAATTAACTGAGAAAGATTGGGCCTTATTTGTAAAATCAAATATTTCTGATATCTGCTCAAAAAGGTGAAGTGTTGGATGACCACACCCCTTATTTAAGTAGACCCTTAGCTTTATGACTCTAACTGTATCATGCCAATTCTCCATTATGGCCTATGTTGTTGAAATACCAGGACAAGCAGCATAAAAACATATGCCAAGTACTCATTATTCATGCCAGTTTTTTATTGTGAAACAATGGATATGCCTTACTTAGAATGTACATTATAATTAAGTACCATATTTTCTCAAATAGAAGCATTAGAATGTGCATTATTACATTAGAATGTACATTATTATTTGACCATGGCTTGTATATGAGGGCGGCTTTTACTCACTTTTTCAGTTATTGTAGTGTATTATTGCATTCAAATTTGCTTGAAGCTGAGTAAAGTGTTTGAGATTTGTTAGTTTTTGAAACTTTTTGGTGTTGTCACCATGGCAGAAACTGGCAGAAGAAAGTGTTAGGAGAGTGTTAAGGGCAGCTACTCCATTATTGTTCCTAAATGTGGCTTCTATTTGAGGGTGGCTTGTAGTATTTTTTCTGTCAAAAACTGTGGCTTTTGTTGGAGGGCAGCTTCTATTTGAGAAAATACTGGAGGCTCATTGTATCATTTGTGGTTTTTGAAGCAATAATTGCTCTCCCATTGAAGGATTTCAATCCAGAATTGTTCAAAGATGTTGGGAATGCACTGTTGACATCTTATTTGAAGTCTGGGACCCCAGTGGCTATGCTGAAAGGATACCTTTCCTTGTTTACCAAAGGGATTTTGAAAGATGAAATCCATGGTAGTATTATCTCTGTTCATGAATATGATCAAAGAGCTGCCCAGCTTAAAATTTGCATCAAAGGTTTGAGTTTCTAATATTGTTTATTGTTTTCATTTTGTAATTACTGCCATCATCCACAACCACTATATTTTTACAGGGAGGTGCTGAGGTAAGGGGTGTTGGGGATTTAACACCCCCAATTGGTAATTCTCTAACTCTACACCCCATGGGCAGCAGCCCTTGAGCACACCCATGATCTTCAAACAACATTGTTTGTCCTATTCTCCAATCTTGCTGGAAAATTGTTTATTCCAATAATGTGGAAGAGGGGTGATGTGGGGGGGGGGGCTCAACTTCCAGCAGAGAATTGAAGGAAGTGCAACTCTTCACCCTTGGTAGATATCTTGGAAATATAAGACTATGTATGGCACAGAGTTAGAAATAATTGCATCATGTTATAGAGTTAAACTCATAGCTAGAGAGTGCATGTATATTTGCCACTAGCTTATGCCATTTGCTAGCCTGGAAACTTTTCTGCACCAGTCTGGAAACTTTGTTTCACACACTAAATATTTTCAGTGTGCAGTTTAATGTAAGCATATACTTGTTTAATTATCATGGAATGTACATGTCTGTTCTCTGATCTAGAATTCACTCCTTTTTTATGCAAATGATCTTTTAGTGACTTTATCTGACATCTTGAGAACTCTGGTAATGGTACCAGTCTTTGACACCTTTGACCACTCATATTGTGAAATGCCTTAGCTAGTGGCATTCACAAAAGATACCTACAGTAGAAACCCACATAAAAGAACCTGTTTTTATAAGAACCTTGAGGCTGAAATTTCATTGCTTGAATCCTTTATTAAATAAGAACCCCAAAGAGCCTGACATGGGAATGGTTCTTACATAATGGAGTTCATGCTGTTGATTTAAAAATTCATGAGTATAATTTTTCATAGGCTGTCAGCACTTTTCAAGTTGCACAAAATATGACAAAATTATTATACAAGACTTTTGACTTTAAAATGTTCTTCAAGAATCATCAATAATTCTTGTGCTGAAAACTGTGTAAATGCATGCAAAACATGTGATGTATATAAGAACCTTGTTAAGAACCTTGCAGGTTGGATGTAGGAGTACCAATGCACTAATTAAGAACCTATCCAGGCTGCTAAGGAGAAACATAGTTTCTCTTGTGCGGATTTCTATCGTGTTGTTAATATCAGCCACTTTCAAAATTAAGTCATAGGTGCAGGTCCACCTTGAAACTCAGGCCATAGATGGAGGACCATTTTTGCATACCATATTTTCATTATCAACACAGTTTTCTAACAACTTTGATCCTTAGGGCCTGTTTATACAAAAAACTTACAGTTAACGTGCCAAAATTATATAGTCTCCCATGCAATTCATTTTGTCACTGAAGCTGAAGTTTGTTGTCACTTGGCACCATGCTTCTAAATGATGTGGTAGTATTTTTTGGATAGTTTTTAGATCTTAGGGCTAACTCAACAATACATCCTTGACTGTAAATATTTGAGGCTCATCACTACATCTACTGCTGACAATACTGCTCAAACATGTTCTCATTAGATCTCTTGTCAATGTTGTATGGCATGTCAAGGAATGATTTGCCAGTTACCTCCCTTTTATTGCCTATTTTTTCTTATTTTTAGAAGTCATTGAAATGTTTGCCATGGAGACTATTCTCATTTACACAGCCCTACTACTCAAAAAACGCATCGCTGTGTTCAGTAACAAACTAAGTACCCTCCTTCATGTCTGCAGGTACGTAGACCTCATATTATCTGCTAAACTTCAACTTCTCGTAGAGATGCACCTCTGTATTGTTTCAGGTGTATTCGTTTGTTACCTCAAGTGTAATAGTGATAGTGAGTGGCCAAGTGGCTTAGCCAGTTCCATTAACTTGACTGAAGTTCAGCATGGCTGTGTACGGTCAGAAACTGGATAGACGACCTTCCAGATAAACAACCAAAACAGGGGGTCCCATTCTTGGATGTGGCATGTATAGTAGGCCTAAATTAGCTGAAAAAAAGCTAGGTATAACAGTCTACTCAAAACAAAGTAAAGAACAACAACCAGGGACGGATTTTGGGGAGTATTATCGGGGATTATGAAGGTTGTTGGGTACCACACCTTTGATATAGCGTGATAATGAAGACACGCTAATTATTCACTTTCTTTATTGCCCCGTCTTACAAAATTTGTTTTTTGCTGTAGAAACGTCAAGCCTCGACTATAAAAGCAGTTGATATTTTGAAGTTGACCTAATTGTACGAAAATAATGTATAATTTGCCAAAATGGTTCAAAGTATTGCAGTATTTACTGAAAGATACAGCAGTCAGCAATATTGGGGTGGGGTGTCAAACCCCCTCCCTCCTTGTAGATCTTTCTATGTTTGTTACGCAAAGCTGGGTGTTTTTCTATTATTCCCTCAATATTTCCAGATTTCACAATCAAACTTTGGGCAGCTTTCGAGACCCTGTCTTGTCTTGAAAGGAGCCCAAGCTTCAAGAACGAATCGGTTGCTTAGTTGGAAATCGTGCAGAAATCATGCAGAAATCATTGTCAGCACGAACTAGCAGAGTAATTCAAGGAGACCGGGCTAACTCAGAAGCTCTATTCGATAAAGGACACCGAAAGACACGCGATTTTGAAGGATTCAATTAGATAGTCACGAATTTTGTACTTGACTGTTGTCGACCATGACCCTTATTGAGCTGCACGAAAGTGCGGTTGGCAAGTCTCAACATTAGAAAATTCCACCTTGAAGAAAATCGAATGAGTTTCAATCCCCTAATCCATGCATCATATTTGGAATTAACTGTTGACTTTACCCCTGCGGCATCTAATGCAACATATTTTTCAGCTCTTTGATTATTACGGCTGTCATCTTGCTTCTTTAACATTTGATCTTCATTGTAAATATAGGCTCTTTTTAAATTATTGTGTCAAACTATGATTTTACCAGTGGTGAAACCAACTAAAGTTAGGCTAGTACCTAAGAAATTTTGAGGCCTTGCAGGAACCCTCAGAGCCACTGAAATGCATTCTTGGGGTTTCCCTCCGCCAAAAAGGTTGAGATACACTGCTCTAATGGATCTACTGTTGCATTTGACATCTTATGCTTTTTGATAGTAATTTTTTCTTGCATATTTCATTCATTTTTGGTTTTACAGTTCTTACACGCCTATCGACTATTTTGGTATGAAATTATAAAAGAATAAACATAATTTATCAAAGCACCACATGATAATGCTGATCTATCAAGGGGTCATGTTTCGGTGCTTCCTGTTCAGATTATGATTTTTGGATGATCTTTTAAAGTGAGCTACAGACTCTATGTTTCGTATGCTAAGATTGAATTCTAAGAGAAGAGTTTTACCTTTCTGGGCAGAAGTTATTACCATTACCATTTTTTGCAGTTTTTCTATACGTTATGCACATCAAAACCTTACTTCGAATTATCGCCAACAAATTGCACTTTGTTCAGCATGCCCTAGGTGTGAGAAGATGAAGCTTTGCATTTCTAGGGGTGCGATGACGGATCGTAAATTGAGCTAACTAAATTGGAAGTGATATCCAGTTTACAGATTAAAGTTTCAGGGATTAATTCATTTCTTCAAAAATAGGCCCTGCAGCTCAGTTGGGGGGGGGCGTATCAGACATTCAAAGATCATCACAGTGGCAAATCCTCTCATTTATCTCTTGCTTCGATTATTTTCCATTATTTTTAAAAACTAACAAACAATATAGAAAATTTGTCTACATTTTCAGGACTTTGCCAGCATTTGTATGGCATCGACAGGACTGGAGTATAGTATTTCCGTTAACACATTTGGAAGATCTTGAAATTGATGAGCTGAAAGGGAGACAAACTTATGTTGCTGGGTTTATAGATCCAACAGTGGAGGAAAGAACCGATTTATATGATATTTTTGTAAATTGTAAGTATAACATTGAAATTCTCCTTTCAGAAATGCAGGGTGATGTATGGATATCCTTATATACTTATATCCAATCATATTCATATTCTATCACAGTGGTATCCTATCACAGTGCTATCCTATCACAGTGATAGCCTATTGCAGTGGTAGCATATTGCAATAATCTCCCATCTTAGTGATTTCCCACTACAGTGATATCTCATGATGGGATATCACTGTGATGGGACATTGCTGAGATGCCCCATCCCAATCACAGTTATCAAGGACGTAGGAAGCACTTAAAAGTGAAGGGGCCAGGTCATAGCATAGGCGTCAAGTCTTGATTGGTTAACAATGGAAATCACCATCGAATGATTCCTGCCAATAATATTTTGAGAATGATTATCTACACGTCAGCATTCGTTCCGCCACTGATATATTTCTGTTTAATTTTTGTAGTGCAAGAGGGCGAGATAGTTGTAAATCCAAATTCAAAAGGTATTTTTACCGTTGCATTCTTATACTGTGCCATTTTCATATTAAAAACCAGCAGTGAGTAGGCCTTCATGTTGTATCAGCACAGGCATTCTCATTGAATGCTATCACCGGGTGAATAGAGGTAACCTTAATGTTGTGAGTTCCAAATATTAGACTTTTCATATGCATTGTAGCGCCATACTGAAAAGAATGCAAAGCTAATTGATACGATGTTTGAGCTAGGCCAGACACTTGTTGATGTAACGAACTTAGAGCATGATGGTCTTATTAAAGGTATGCTCCTGCTGAGCAGTCTTACCGTCGCAACTATTAATGCCCTCACCCTATCGAATGTTTGTGGTTCCCACGGGAGACAATAGCTTTGTTTAGTTGTGATTTATGTTTCTTATTGAACTACTGCAATATTTGACAGAACTTTATATGGAAAATTTTTATGGAAAATATGTGACTGAACTTTGTTGCACAAGCTATGTTTCAGAACGTAGATGCGCAAGCTATTTATACTTTTCAAGAGCAATCCTGTACACATTTTCGACTTCTTTTCTGCATCTCCCAAGCTTTCTAGAATTCCCATGTACTTACTGCTTGTATCTCATAAAGCAGTTTATTGTTCAGTAGCGATGAAGTACCAACATCAATAGACTAACTGTTAAAAAATTATTCTTCTCAAACCTACATGCTTAAATTGACTGTTGTAACAGATGGACAATAGCCATTGACGTTTAACGTGAGGACTACGACTAGTAAAAGAGCAATATTGAAGTTTGACCTTTATTCGACAGGACTGTTAAGATATGATGAATATTCCATGTTACATTCCAGAAAGACAGCCACAACCCAACAGTCAAAGCAAACCGGTAGACGTTTTGACACTATACTAGTGCCATCCTCAGTGCAATAAAAAAAGTTTCGTAAGACGCGAAATAGGTTTCGAGTCTTACAAGCCCTCTGTCAATATTTTCGATATCTACTCATGTTTCATAGGACCCTTTATCTTCTTGTAGCAAATAATCACTCAATCTAGGGTATGTGTAAGAAAGATATCACAGGGCCATTTATTTGGCGCACAAGATGGCATTTATGGTACTTATGCATAAGTTCAGGGACAAAAAACAATGTCACAACAATGTTTCAGAAAAGTGGAGGATACATACACAAGCAGCGTTAGATTTTATACATTTCAAAAAGAACTCTCTGTTGCATAGCAAATGAGACATAACCCCCACACCTTCTAAATAGTCTGTTGGTACTACAGAACTTTACCACAGGACGAAAAAGCGGCAACATTCTTTTCACATACTAAAAGCTTTTACATCTTACACTCATCGTATATATTTCGGTTAACCTTTAGGTCACTATCCGACGTTTTCATACTCTGATAAGTATCGGACGAAAAAAGCTTTTAAGTATGTCAAAAGAATGATGCCGCTTTTTCGTACTGTGGTAAAATTCTCTAAATGTTTGTAGCAGTTCGTTTCAGAAATTACCACACCTTAGGCTTTACATAATTTTAGAATGACCCCTTATAACTTGGCCGTCTGAAATTATTTTAGAGTACTTTCAAATGGGTAAGCTGCATAAAGAAATAGCTGTATCATTGGTAGAGGCGGCAAATGATGAAGATGTTGCCAATCAACAAGTAGTTAAGGTATGGCGCAGACATGTATTTTGATTCTTTTGCCTGAGTATAACTTTGATTGGCGCCTCCAAGCGTTATTTCCTTTCGAATTTACTTAGGTAAAATAGATTGTTTTGTTGAGGAATATGCTGCTAATTGTAATGCAATTGCCTTTAGAAATTTAACTTAGGAACGTGACATGTGATCACTGAACAATGACAATTGTTTGCCTTTGTGTATCTGGGTCTGTCCCAGTGCACAGTGTGCCCAGATGTCGAAATTTGGGAATAAATTCAATAACTTGACACTTACTGATCACCTGAGGCTGGTTGAGAGGTTGTTTAGAAGCAGAATTTAATGATCCACATGATGAAAGAAAATTTTTCAAAAATTTAAATATTTTGGTGATCTGGGGCCCACTTTCTATATTTGGACTTTTCCCTAAAAATACACCTTTTTGCTTGGAACCCATCTCAAAATAGTCATCCGAGGCTGGTTGAGTGCTTGTTACAAGCACTGATCTCAAAATAGGACTGGATCGAGCAACTAGTGTTCAAAATCTGCTGCCAAAAGTATGTGCGGTCGCCATGTTAGAGGGGACCACTTTACCATTAGTTCACTGTAATGCAATACTGATGTGATGCTTATTTTGAACCAAATAGAAATGAAGAATTTAACTTGTCGTTGAAGTAATAGAAGTAGGACCGACACTTGCTAATTTTTTTAGAGTGCAAGGCATCTGAATCGGATTTTATGTATATTCTTACGGCATTTTCTAGGCCTTAATGTTGGCGAGAAGTTTACAACCATAACTCAGGTTTTTTAAAGGATTTGCAATTTGGATAGTAGATGTGGAATATTTTTTGTACAGAAACGTGGGTTGTACTATGTATTGAAGCAAAGTAAAGCTGAGGATATCGTAGTTCGAATCGTTTGTTTGGTTTTGGATGCGTAAAATTATTGAGATACAACTTGGACTGTTTTGAGGCCTACGACGTGCATTTTTGATCGTTGCTTCAGCAGATAATGTATGGGTCTTTAAAGAGAACTATATTACTCAACTTCTTCCAAACAGTACCGTCAATCTGTGTGCATACTTCTGGCCAAGATAGTAAAGTCTTATTTGCAGTTCTACTTAGATGTTGGTTATCTTCTTGATCAGGCTGAAGAAATGATTGCCATTTCATACAATGCAAAAGACATGATTTTCAAGGTTTTTGAAAATAGAAATATGGGGATTCTAGGAAACACTGAATTTTTAATTGCATCTTTTGTAATTTTTCCTACTTAAGTAAATATATCTTTATCTTGATAAGATCTTTTGTCCATGTTCCACATAGGTAATCTCCACACATAGAATTATTATATTCTTCCTTCATTTAATCTTTCTAAATGATGCAGATGGAAAATGATCTTTAAGTACTGGGAGAATTTTGTCTAGTTTTTGTTATTGCCTCACAAGTTCACTTGCACGTGAACTGGTTGTTTGATTTCATAGTGCTGTAACCTTTATTAGCTTCATTATGCTGAGAAGTTTATTATCTAATACAGACAAAGTGATGATACCCCCAAAGTGTATATTGTGCCCGCAAGTGCTATCTAAGTTTGAGTGTGCCTGCAGAAAAAGCACGCACTTTCTCACATAAATGAATGAGCTCTAGCTTGCCCCACCCCCCAGTTGCAGCTGCTCTAGCTGCTACTCTTCTGAAAGTCTGATTGTCAAAATGGAATAATTAGTGTACTATTCTGATTATTTTTCATTTATTTTCAGCTGTTTAATTGTTCTTGAGTGCCAAATGTAAGGGGGGTTAGAATCATCCCAAAATGCTAAATTGAGCTGAGTGTTGAAATAAATAAGGGACTGGAAAATGACAAAAAATATTATAGAAAAGGCAACAGTTTCTTGGCATCCAAAAATTGTTTTGGGTAAGAGCATACATTAAAATTAATAGGGGGGTTGGAATAAAAATTGGGTGGAAAATTTTTGAAAACTTACTCTCAAGTGCCAAACAATCGGGGGGTTCTACTTGACATGGGGTTGGAAAAAATCCCGAAATTTAATAAACGGGGGGTCAAAATGAATGGGGGAATTGGAATTTAAGAAAAGGCTTTAAGTGATTATACAAGGACGGAAAGAACAAAAACAGGTTTTAATAAAGCATAAAACTAAGTACGCTATTTTGCTATGAAACTTGGATGTAAGTAGTGCTCACAGAGAATAGAAATGAAATGAGGGGTTTGTAGAAAAAGTCAATGTCCGTAAAAAATACGGGGGAGTCCTAATAAGATCTGGGGATTGGAAAAAATCAAAAATTAATAAGCGGGTGGGACGTTTATTTGGCACGTGAGAGTACTTGGCAGGGGGATGTAATTGCTCACTAGCTATACCTAATACTCTCACTTGGCATAAGGGAGACATATTGTTCAATATTTCTGCTATTCATATTACGAAAGATTACACAACTGAATTTATGCTCCAGAATGTTTGAAAAAAATTGTCCATAAATCATAATCCCACATTCAAAACGGCTTCAGCGAGAATACTCTGCAAAGTAATCTGCACAAGCATACATTGCTTTGGAAAACAAAAAATGAAGAGGGTTAGAAACAAGACACTTTCATTCCTCTTGAGACTGATATGAGGTATGAGCAGAGAAGAATCGAGTACGTCAACTTAGGCCTATGCACTTACAAGTGAAAGTCCTTATGAATATCCTGCTACCACGCATTTTTCATCATCAATCACTCTCTAAATGCAATGGCACTTAAATTTCTTTCTCCTACGTTATTTGCAGCCGAAAGCATAAGATAATGTTCCGCTTTTGCTCTTGCAAGGCTGCACAATCTCACTTGCTTCAGTACGCAAGCCTACATCAATGTGGTTCCCATCAAAATGGCGCTGAACAAAGTTCCGGGCAGTAAAAACTGGTAGCTGAGAACAATAAGGTACTCGATCCAGTCCTTTTTTGAGATCAGTGGTTACAAGCAGAATTTGATTATCCACGCAGTGGAAGAAAAGCTTTTTAAAATTAATATTTTGGAGATCTGGGGCCTAATTTCTATATTTGGACATTTCCCTCAACATAAACCTTTTTGCTTGGAACTCAGCTCAAAACAATCACCTGAGGCTGGTTGGGAGCTCATTAAAACCAGAATTTGATTATCTACACGATAAAAAGAAAACTTTTCCAAAAATTCAATATCTTTGGGATCTGGGGCCCAATTTCTAGATTTGGAAATTTCGCTCAAATATACTTTTTTAACTGTAACTCCGCTTAAAGTAGTCACCCAAGGCTGGTTGAGTGCTTCTCAGAAGTGGCATTGGGTTATCTGCACGACGGAAAAGAAATATTCTAATGCAAATGGCAGTTTTGCACCAAAGATTAAAGGTCAATTATTCCAACACAACAATTGTATTTTGTCTAGCAAGCAAAACAATAATTTGTTACCAATTTGCATTTCACTTTTGCACATTCCAAAAACTAGTTTGAATATGCTTTGTATAGGTTTCCATTAAACATTTCTTAAATTCTTATCTCTCAATTAGAGCATAAGAAGTGTTGCATGTTAAAAAATATTAAAAAATTTGTTTTTCTATCACCTTGCTTATAGTGCTTGTAATTAAATAGAGGTTTCAGGGACTTTTCATTAAGACTCGCATTTGTCCGAAAAAACAATAAAACATTCCATGCGATTCCTGAACCAGCTTTTAATGCCTTTCAACTGATTCATTTTTAGTTCGTTTCCTGAAAACCAACATTTTCAGACTATGTTAGCCACCATATTGGCGAAATTTGCCGAATTTTTGAAAATCGGTAAAAGTTTGGTTCCAGCAAAAAATAACCTAGACTTAGAATTTTATGTGTAGCTGTGAAAATCAAGATTTTTTGGTTTTTTACGTAGAATTTCTGCTTAGATCTTATCAAATCTTGAAAGACAATTAAAAGTGATAAATTGTAGGTGGAAAAAGTAAGTTAAAACCTATTGCCAGTCAAATTCTATGCTAATTTGTGGATGAGCTATATTTCTCAGCATTTGGGGAAATTTGCCTGCAAATTTGTGCATTGATAAAATAAGCCAACTTTAAAGATCTTTAGAAATTCAGCCGTAAATTATTTTGACCTGCGAGTTTTGCCTTGCAACCTCCAATTAATAGAGTATATAGATAGTAATAAATTAGGAGATAATGGAGACACTTCAAAAATAATAATTTCCCACTCTGGACACACTTTGCAGTATGTACATCTGTGTTCTTGTGCGTTTGTCTAGGTGCCTTTAAGTGTCTACTTTCTAATGGCTTTTTTAGCTTCTCAAGCATATCTGATTCTAAATTCCTTTTTAACATCCACTTTCTTCAACAGCTCCTTGCCAGTAAGACGAAAGACATTATTACAAACCTGAAATCACTTGCAGGAGAACAAGAGGATGGAAGTGAACCAAAGATTACCATAGAAACAATAAAATCACGCAATTTCTCAACATCAATGCAGAACTTCTTGTTTAATTTAGCTCTGGCAGAAAATCTTGTCCAGAGTTAGTCGTGAATTTACTATTGGGAAACAATATCAAGTGAAATGTCTCGATTTGGGACCGATACATCTTACACAATGCTATTTATCCACTCATAATTGTTGTATTTTTTCATTTATTAACTGCATGTTTATTGTACAAGGAAAGTTGTACATAGCCCATGATTTGATTTTTATGCTGTCGTTACGTTCAGATCTGTGGCGTTGTCCCTATGTTTTTGCACATGAATTCAAACTATCGATTTATGGGTACACATAGAAAGTAATTAATTTGCAATTTTGATGACTAAAGCTAGTATAAAGGTTTATCCGCTTTGGATTATTTTCTGTCGTGGTTTTTAGTTTTTATTTGAATTTGGGAGCTATTGTTAGAATATTATGCAAATATTTTGAATTCCTGGATCTCTCAGCTCTCAGCTGCTCTCCTTAACTAACGGAAAGCAAGAACCTCCTGAATAAATAGATAATAGGTCAGATTATTGCTTTTTTTGTTAGTTTTTTATTAATTAATTAAGCTTTTGAATTGCTAAGCAAAGCAAATTTTGAATTAATCAACAAACCAAATTAAATATTTATATGAAGAGTATTTTGTGACATGTTGTCATGTTCCTTCGGTTTGTTTTCTTATTGATCAACCATGGATCGTTATTTGCCCACCCTGTAATGAGGACTTGGTAATGGAAAATGTACAGGATAAATTATCTTTCACATAGTAGAACAGTAGGCCAAATTCAATGATATGTGTCATGGATGCAATGATGAAGGAAATTATTCATAAAGGTAGACCTCACTGACATTGAAAGTGCTGTTACGAGAATATGCTTGAAAACAGCAACGGAATCTAGACGCCGAGTTTCAGCTGAAAATTTGTTGAAATAACTAGGATTTTGGACCCTGAGGTAGGCCTACCCCATCAGAGTCTTGTATAGATGTTCTTTCAATCCCAGACAAAGGCTCAAAGACACCAGGATGCTGGAAAATTCTTGCAAAGTGCATCGGACGTCTTTATATCAATCCCAAGGCCTGGCCAAACTACTGAGCTTTTCACTAAACATTTCACTCGACAGCTTTTTCTGACCCGCTTTGCCTTCGTATAAACTTCCTTGTTTACTATCACGGCCTCCTCATCTGAACTGACATCTGGGCCGCTTCAAATTTAATGTTGAGGGTTCCCAATAGTCTTCTTCAGAGAGCTGATCTCTCATCGATACGTCTTTTTCCTTTTCTGGCAGATTCCCAATAGTCTTCTTCAGAGAGCTGATCTCTCATCGATACGTCTTCCTTTTCTGGCATATTCCATTTTGTTTGTAACAAGATCAGTTTGCTCAATGTTGATATGTGTTCGAAGCAATGGTTAAAACTACAGTAATGCTCTTGAGTGCACTGAACTTTGTTCCGATGCCCGACCAAAGGACTAAACTTCCCTCAACAACACCTCAGAACAATAAAAGTTTAACCTTGTTGACTGAAAATTGCTGGCCAAGATCAAGCTTCTTTGAATATTGCTCAACATCGCTCAACAACACTGAAAAAGGTGACCAAATGACTAAACTTTTCACTCAGCATTTCATTAAACTTCGTTCACTAAAATTTGTTGTTGAGTCATTTGGTCAGGGCCTTAGAATGTAATCTTTTAGCAGCATCAAAGAGCACTGATTTTTTCTGTTCTTAATTTATGAGCCTGTTGCTCCTTAACCATTTCACAATGTTTATCATATCATAATCATAACCTTACTTGATCTCACTGATATTTCTATGAGACAAATGTATATGACAGCATTATCTGAATGCATTTGGATGCTACACTGTTTGAAAACTTTCATTAGATGATTACTTTGGATAATAAACAGTAGAGGCCCCAGTACTGGACCCTGAGACACTCCATATTTAGCTACCTTGCAGGATGAGTTCTAGGTGCCACAATGAGGTCACAATGAACATAATTACTCTGGATAAGAAGCGGAATAGGCAGGGATGGATTCAGAAAAAATCATGACATTCGCAATTTATGGCCACACCCAATATTTTCTTCTGCAATGCTGTAAAAGGTTCTGCACTAAACAGAAAAATAGGCTAAGAATAGCCCATTCTATTGACATTACAATGCCACAATAATTCTAATATTTTGAAACTTGTCATCCATATACCAGTGCAATTTTAAACAAGACATTAGCCTCTTTCTGCTTGTGGACACTATTCTGTGTGAAGCATTTTCTTTGGTTAGTGCTTTGTATGATCCTACCATAAAGTTGTCAAGGAAGGTAAAGACAGCACCTACCTTTCTAGAATATGCCAAACAAGGAGAAAACAGACACCCAAGTATGCAAAAGCCCATGGTAAATACTTCCTATTGAGTGATATCGCAATGAAAATTTTCCACTTGGCTTCCTTTTCTTCTCTTTTTTATCACATCTTTGACATATAATAAGGGGAAAATATGTAAAACGAGGCTCGTTCATGGCTTCCACTCAAGGAAAGTTATGGTGGGCCTAAATGAGTCGCTCGAAACAATCCCTCAAGTTTTTGTGACAGATTGCCAGGTTTGCACCAGAATTTCTGCTTGCACTAGTGCGCTATAGTTACATGCTAGTTTGGTCATTACTGTTAAGTGCTCAATCTGGAAAATTTCACAGCAGCAGGCTTATGAAAATCTTCGATCGTTGTTCCCAGATATAGCAATAATCACCTGAATGTTACCAATTTTACATTAAATATTGGAAGAAAACTGGTCCTCTCGACCAAACTTTCTAACAGCACATTTCAAGGTACGGTAAGATGATAGCACAGTCGAGCTATCACTGGTGTATTGCTGGAGATGAATTTAGCAGCCATAGATATAGGAAGTGTTGACTTGAAGCTTTTCTGTTGTCAAAATTGTATTCATTTATCATACGGTTACTTGGTAATTTTTCCCCAATTTCATCCATACACTGACTTTTAGAGAACAAAATCACCCCTCGTTCTTATCATTGTAGCACAACAGACCCTATGACTTGGGGTAATGAAATACTTTAATTTTGCGGAAGGTATATATTTCGTTACTTTTTCACGAACCCAAAGTAACCAATCTTTCGGTCCTTCCTAACAAGAATTCCCACTTGGCCTCTCAAGGAAACTTTTAAATCTTAAAGACAACATGTCATTCTTCGCATTCTTCGTCTCCAATACTGTAGGTAGTATTGCCTATTAATGATATTTTAGATTTTATGAGTGGAACATTTAGGCTTAGTTTCCCTACAGCTAACGACGAATTTGAGGACTAATTGTAACAGCCAGCAACGAGTTTGAGTTCCATTAGACCTATCTTGACTGGACTAATCAACAAGTTCATACAGAAATGAATATTACCTGTTGAAAAACCAGGGAGGTGTTAGGAATGACAACAAACAGCGAGCCACCAGACTGGAAATTTTATTTACTGCGCGGACAATTTCAGTTTTTAAGAAATCATGGTGCGCGTCCGAGTTGAATTCCCGGAATTTTTTGTCCAGATCAGATCTTAAAATTTTTGCGAATAATCCAAAGTGGTTGACTTTTTGCCTCTTCAAATACGCGGCCAGAAAACCTCATCATTGATTTTGTGCGTCCAATATTGGAAAGGGCGCAGGCAAGATATTGCGGGCGCGTAGCCAAGTGTCCAGTCTGGACGAGCCTTGCGGATTTTCGCGCTATTTATTCTGCGCAACTGTCACATACATTTTTCACGCGTTTTGGACTGCCGCCTACCATGCCTCGTTTTCATTTTACATTCCCCCTTGTCCCTTCATAAAATTTTGTCCTTTCTTGAATATGACCCTCCCATGTCTCAACAATGTACATCATTTAGGTTTAAAGTTGAGGCAACAACACTGGAAATGTTTGAGCAATATTTCCATTGGGGTCCCTCTATAAATTCAAATGCTTTTGTGAATGGTACTTCTCGCCTCTTGATAGTTTGGCACTTTGAAAAGAAAGCTTAGCAAGACAAACTTTGAAATAATAAATGCTGTGAGAAACAATGCACACAACAAGACTAGCATTGAATAGTTTGGTTTTTAAGATCCCAATTCAATGGGCATTACCCAAATGACCAAAGGAATTATATCAGTTTATTTCTCAGTGCTATCACTCTTGGGAGAATAGCTGCATTACAAAACACAGCTGCAAGCTTTTCTTGTGTTTCAGGAAAAGATAGATGATAGGTAATCTCAATATGTCAGACAGAGTCATGATGCTATGATGAAATGGTGCCACCTTCCAATTCTAAAATTTCTAAGGCTTTATGCTGAGCATTTCATAGTTCATATTTAATAGTGATTATTTAACGTTGACTGTTTTTAGTATTTTCATAAAAATTAAGACCAACTTACATACATAAATCTCTAAAAAAGCATTAATTACATTAAAAATTAGCATAGTAAATTGATCTCAACTTGTCAGCTTCATCACAAAAAGAATCAATATTATATTTGATTTTACTACTTGCCATATCATCTGCTCTAGAATATGGTGCTTTCTGACTACATGAATCTAAACTTGAAGGAGTTGTTTTTTCTTTCCTACTATAATCATAAGTAGTCTCCAAAATTGATGAAGAAGATAGAAAAGAGTGCACTATTTTGACCTTGAGAATGCAATTTTTGATTGATAAATCTTGGGAAATTTGCATGAGCACTTCTTTTATGCATCGCAGACACAGGCACAATATGGTTTGGTCTAAAAGAGCTAGCCCTTGTGATCTGTAGATGCGGACCAAACAGATTTAAAGTGGTTGAGTTTTCACAAGATTGTTCTCTAGGATACAATGTTGAATTGCTTAATAGGGCTGCAAATTCATCACCAGAGTCTGGACAAATTGAGAAAATTGACAGCTGCACAACAATAGAAAGAACCATATTGTATATAAAAGAATTTCATCCTTTTTCTATGCAATACTTCAGTGTCTCTACCTTTACATATTCAGAAAAATTTCTTATGGCACTATTGAGCACATTAATTGCTTTAAAGGTTACCGACCTAGAAAGTATTTTCCAATCTGCCTAGAAATAGTATAGCTCTATAATGTCCCTGACCTTGAAGGCTATGACTCTGCAACTAAACTACCCTCAGCAAATAGATTGACAATAATTAGATGCCTGTGCATGAAATTATTGGGGAACAACTGCCATGTCAAACAGTGTTTGGCCAAGCTCAAATTCAGAAAGTTCTAGAAAGGCACCAATCGATGCGTTATTTCTATTCTCTAGTAGATCGCATTAAAATCGTCTGCTTCGATGAAAGGTGACAATTCATCCAAAGTATCCATAGCTCTGAATGTTACCACTCCAAGGAGAAATTCCCAAGGAGGCTGAAATTATTGCAATCGCACAGGGCTTCCCTTACTATAACCTACAAAGTATCAATCGCCTCTACCAATCCCACCTTCGCACGAGCATTTTCTCCATATCGCAGAGTTTTTGGGGGTATCTTTTCATGTACTGTTCATGTGCGCACGCATTATTAATTTTATTCGAGTTTCACCCCTGATATACTTGGTTCTCCATAATTTATGAACACGGGGATATTGCCGTAGGCCTTCATGACATTGCCTCATGTTTACTACTTGATACGAGACAATTCCTGATAGAATCCACTGATTTCAAAAATAACGACTGATGAAATCCACCAGATAGACTTTTGTAAACTGTTTTATGTAAGAAAAGAGAAGTTGCAAATATTGAGAAGTCCTCTGTCTGCAAAGATTATTTCCATCTATAAATCTTACATTCGCGCATGTGAATGTTACGAATGTCTTTATCCGGTATTTCTAATGCCAACTATGTGTTTACTGAGAAAGTGAGGGGGAGCGTGGAGAATATTGGTCCTAAACCGGCCATGCTGTAAGAGATTTAGCATCCCATTGGTCACAGCGTTTTTCGTAACTAAAAGCCCCCTCTCCAATAGAAAGTGTTTCGGCATATCCCTGTCCAATGCTTTGTTTGAAGCAGGTACTCTTAGGTACCCAATAGATATAATGTTGCTACCGCAAATCCTCGAATTAGGTCCTTGGGGGCTTAAATTGTTTTGGATATTTGCATGGGTATTTTCGAAATGGGACCAAAACATTTTCCTGGTAGTTGGTCATATTCCAGTCGAAATTTTTCCATTAGTAAACTACTTCTTCAATGCTACACATACAAGCAATAGGATTTTTCAAAAGACAGGCAAATCCTCGCCGACCAATGACTGCCTTTTCTTTTCTAGCATTATTTAGTACTAACATACTCTCAAATAAGTACAGTCACATGCTTGGGCGGGGGCTTATTCAAAGGGGGAGCTAATTGAAGGAAGTACGGTAACTAAAAACAAACAAAAAAAACTATAAAACTACCATAATGTTTCATTGTAGCACCTGCAGTGATACGAGATACATTTAAAGCACTAAGATAGTATTACTATGAGCTTCTCTCTCTGTTCATAAAAAGCATCTGTTATAACATCCAAGAAATACATAAAATTATTGACAAGCTGGAAGACTTAAACAACTGTTTGCACAAAAGCCTCGCGTTCGTCTCGCTGGGAAGAAGGCTCGGAGTAAATGACGTATCGTTACCAGGTTTTTACTATTATTGTGGAAAGATTTATGATAATGGAGGTGTAGAAGTGGGCAATGGAAGGGATGATCTCGTTCTATGCAGCGTATGGTGGAATAGCTCTTTTCATTTCACTATTGAACAACATTTTCCTATTGTACTATGTCGATACATTTGTCAACGTTTATAAGATTGACAGCACATCTTTCTGGATCGGAGAGGTAGGCACCTATACTTTGCTTCCAGTGCTAAGGCCTCTTTTTAGATTAAGCATATGTACCAACCTTGATGGTATATATCAATGGCCTCATAGAGTATCATTAAGATTTAAACCTCTATAAAGACCAGGTTTAGAAGTGCTACGTAGTTTGTATTTGGTAGAAGATAGTTTATAACCAGTAATGTGTGATTCGGTGATTTGTAACCTAAAGATGAAGAATTACATATGAAAAACAGACTTCTTATGGAAAATAACAAGTTTGTTCTCTGAATAACTGATCGATGTTATTTTAATTTCTGAAATATAGTAGCGTGGAGAGGAAAATAATCTTTGTCATCTATCATTTAACGCTTATCTTTTGATCTAATTATATCTTACAGTAGCAAGTATTTACTACTCTTAATATGATATGTATTATGAATAGATCGTACTACAGCTAACGCCAGTTGACAGATTCTTCGTCGTTTCGAAAGGCCTTAATATATAATATAATCTTTGCAAGATTTGTTTACATCTCATATAAGTTTTGTAAATCATACTGCAGGTGGCAGCCACTAAGACATCATTCCACAGATTTATTGAGTAGTTAGTCCTTTAAACATAATTTGATTTGTATCTATCATTTTTAGGCAGTTTTTCTCATCTGGAATTCAGTGAATGACCCTTTATTTGGTTGGCTGAGTGACAGAAAATCTTTGGTCTCAACAAGGTTATATATTTTGTAGTTTGTATTTAAGTGTGTGTGTGTGTGTCTACATATATATATATATATATATATATATATATATATATATATATATATATATATATATATATATATATATATATATATATATATATATATATATATATATATATATATATATATATATATATATATATGTAATCTACATGACTGCCCCAATTTTTGGGTTGTGCCTTTCTGTGAATTCACCTACATACAAGTTTGTGTGCCAAGTGCAACAGTTTTTGATCAAGAAATAATATATCAATGAAGCTGCCTGCTGTTTTCCATTCATGTTGACTATCATTAGTAATTTTTAACTACAATCCATTTCCTTTTAAAACTTGGTAATAGATATATGTTTTGCTTATAAAGATTATTTAACAAAACGATATAATATCAAGCAGAAACTAGTAAGTATAAAGATAGAAACAGTAACATTATTAACACATATTATGACAGTAGAGTGATTCAATGAGCTACATTACATTAGCTGTTATCAAGAGAAGCTTTGTGTAGAACAGCTCAAGTATGCAGAGGTGTCTCCTACCTTGACCTGAACTAAAATGTATATACTTAGATGCATTTACAAATAAATTTGTTGCATTCACCTCCATTAGCTTTCTGGTTTTTGGTAGCTGCACTGCTGTTTTCTCTATTCCCTGTAACCACTGCACCTTTTAATCAACAGTGATGCAAAAGAGCAGGTTCACTTAAGCAATGAGACTGTGCTAAAGCGAATACGGTTTGTTCTTCTTTTCTCTTGTTGAATGTTAATGCTAACATGCTAACTAGAAATACAGAAGTTGAATCATCATATTGACAACAATTTTGAACTTATAGCATTTGAATATTAAGAAGATGATAATCATCCAGTAGAAGTTGCAGTTACATGATCAATTTTGATTTGGTTTACCAATACAATTGTTAACCTGCTACTTCCAGCAAGTTGAGACCTGGGTACTGCCATATTCTTTGAAGTGCAGATAGATACATTATTTACATTGCTTTTTTGTGGAGCATTTTTTGCTCTCCAGATGTCATTATTTAGGAACATATCTCTTCAGGAGCCACCTCAACAACTATCTCTTGTATTCTCTTACTAACAGTTCTTTGAAGAAGTATGGGCCACTCTTCTCATTATCATTCCTCACCTTCTGGTTCCCAATTTTGCCATCTGGGATGCAATTTGTGTGCTGTTTATGCTTGTATGATTGCTTTTTGACTTTGGTGGATCTTCAACACCAAGCACTCTTAGCAGACATGGCCATAACAGCAAATGAGAGATCAAAGCTCAACTCATATTGTTCAGTTTGCAGTGCCCTTGGATCAGCATCAGTTTTTATATCATATGCTGTCTGGGACAAGAGTAGGCTGCTTCCATTTCAGACATTATGCTTAACTGTTGCATCTGCAGTAATTGTAGGATTTTTTATCTGCTGCTCAATCTTGCAATGGGAGTTTGAAGACCGGAAAAAGTTTGATGATGCCAAAGAGAACCCAACCATTGTAATCCATGAAAGGTTATTTTTTCTACTTCTCATTCTTTCATTTTAAAGTGCATTGATTTCCATCCTGTGGTGTTTCTACCTTTTTAGCTCATAAAGCAGTTCACAAGTTGGCTATTGTAAACAGATCTAAGTTTTGTGATCAAATAGAGAAGTCTACATGTGCACTGAGAATTACTGTTTAACTTCTATTCTTATATTACTTTCTATATGTAGTATTGTTTAATTCTGGTCAAATACTATGTTTAAGTATAGACATTGGATTAGGCATGCTATATATTTTGAAATATCTAGGAGACAACTGTCAAAAGAGAGCTTTCCATCAATTATATTCAGTACCATATTTGTAATTAGCTGTTTTTGGTGATATGAGGACAGATACCCAAACATTTATTCTAATTCCAGCAGAGTTAGCTTATTTATTAAAATTAAAGTGTTTGTCATTTCTTTTTAGTGTATCTATTCTATTATTTTTGTTGTTGTCTCATTATTGTGAAGTAGGTTATTTTTATTAGCTATATTTCTGAGCTTGTTGTTTCTTACAGTTTTCAGATGAATGAAAAGAGCATCTCAGCAGCAGAATATGGAAAACAACTTTTGAAGCAGAAGAATTTTCTATGGTTTGCATTTATGAATCTTATACAGGTAAGTTCTTAATTCAGCTTGATTTGAGATGTGCAAATAGATGTATTGTTTTTATTACAGAGCAAAAGCAGTATTCTCCTCTGCAAGTCTAGCTTCCTTCATTATTCATTTTTCAATGCTAGAAAGCTGCTTTTTCTTACTTTATTCTGGCAATTTTACCAAGATACAATACTTGTCAAAAGTCCCTGGGACACTATCAAAAAGCTATGAAAAGCTATAGCCTTCTCAGCATTTCAATCATTACACCTTCTATGCACTCCCCTCCCCCTAAAACAATGTTGGCCTATTACTGAGACATTTGGCATTATTATGCATGAAAAGTTTTTCTGTTACCGCATGTACTTCTCTCAAAAACCAACATTGTTTAGGGGGAAGAGGGGGATGAATGTGCCATCCAGATTAAAAATTTGCAAAGTTTCCCAGGACTTTTGGCAAGTATAGTAGCTCATATTTTACTGATGGCTAAAAATATCAGAGCATTTTGTGGAGTTTTTATGCTTTTGGTGTTGCTAAATTTAATGACTTTCAGTATCATCAGGTCATATTTCAGTGAGTAGCAACAAGTCAAATTTCAGTTAGTTGCAATAAGACTGAATAGACAACATGTATTGGAGAATAGAATTTATTGTCCTAAGTAGTCACTATTATGGTCACAATGAAATTTATGTGAACACTTCCTATATTTTTTTATATATCTTTTTTGTTTTTTGCATTCTTTGCATTTTATCATTTTGTTATAAAACTATACAAAGTATGTTATGCACAAAAAGTGCTGGGAGCTGCTGAGATACAAACATTTTATATTAGCTTTTTAGCATCTCTTTCAAATTCAGCAATATTCACCTTGATAAGTCATTGAAAAAAGTACATTTTTCAATAAGTTATGAATATGAATTTTGTTGATTTAAATAGAGATGTAACTTCAAAATAATCTGATGGTAGAAAAATGCTATTTTCAATGCTATGTTTTATTATTATTATTGGTGGATTACCCTTTACATTATAAATAGAAGAATGACCAAGTATAACATACATGGTATTTAATTATGACACCAAGTTCTATCCATTTTAGGATATTTTAGAATTTTCCCAAACAAAATTCAGAACTTTTCCATAGCCAATTTGAAAAACTTCCCTTTTCTCAGAACTTTTGGTACTATTAATTTCCATAACTTTCTAAAACCCATATGAACCCTGTATTACATTAAATTTTTGGCGTACACTTTTTCAATTGATGACTTTTATGGAGATGTTACTTCGATACTTTAATACTTTCTATATTATTTATAGATGGTCATTTCACCTTGTAGCAGACTGGATAAATAGAAAGATGATGCAAGGCATTTTATATTGTTACCAAGTACTAAAGAATATAATTTATGTCCTATGACCAGTGACAGTCTTAGAGGTGCCAGGGGGCCTTGGCCTCAGGCCCTGTGCTTTTGATAACCCAGAAAAAGCCCCTCATCTGAGATAAAATTGAAAAGAAGTCACAGGAAAACATGTAAATACTTCAAAAAGGGCCCTACAGATGATCTCTGCCCTTGGCCATGCGATCCCTAAAACTGCCACTGCCTGTGATGTTACAAGATAACTCACTTTAGTATATGAAAAGCTAGGCTAGCTCTCTTGGGTGTTGACTAAACCTGGTACATAACACATTATGAACTACTTTCTATTTTTGTTGCAGGTCTTTCACTGCCATTTCAACAGCAACTTTTTCCCACTGTTTATTGAACATTTACTGGGTCATGTTATCACACCAGGCACAGGAGCCATGATCCTTGGAATTTCATTTTTGATACCACACCTGAACAACTTGTATTTTCTGTCACTTTGCCGCAAGTATGGTTCATATTCTGTGATAAAATGGCTCTTTTGCATAAAAGTCCTTCTAGCTGGTGCAATGTGGTGTTTTGGCCCAGGATGGTGGATTCTGCTCTGCATATTTATTGCAAGGTTTTGCTCTAAATTTATTTTGCAAGGTTTAACTTACATCAACATCATCTTATTCTTATAGAAAAGTAAAGAAAACCTTTGAGGATTTCATACAGTGTATTGAGTTTCTTCAGAGGTTTACTTTGTCAAATCAACAGTGTTGTTAATCTTTTCTTGACTTTGTCTTTGCATATGAAAGGAAGTATGAAGTTACTAATCAACATTGACATGCTTTCTATTTTCTCAACCCACCTAGTCATGTTCAGCAGGAAGATTTTGCAACACCCATTTGTCCCCTTGATTATTCAATATTCCAGAGTACTATGGACTGCTGTATTGTATATTGTATATTGTATTGAACTTTTCTCTTCCAGCAATCGTGTTTTCACTGAAGGGACTTGTAAGCTGTTGAGCCTTGTCATCAGTGACTTAGTAGATGAAGATTTTGTTGTAAATAGAAGAAAGACTGCAGTTTCTGCTCTAGTATTTGGCATGGCAGCATTGCTCTCAAAACCAGGACAAACATTGGCGCCATTACTAGGGACATGGTTTCTCTTTCTGCAAACTGGCAAATCTGTGTTTTTTGATTCAACCTCACAAAAGGTGATATCATCTTTTGAAAGCCACGAATTACCTGTGAGGCAGGGTTGCTTTAATGTTCTGGTGTTTGTTCCAGTTATTTGTGGATTGTTGCAGCTTTTTGCATGGTCAAATTTTAAATTAAAGGGGAAGCAGCTAAATCAAATTAAGTCTCTTAGAGCAGGGCTTGAGAGCAAAAGGGAAGAGAATGTGCTGAATGTATATGACTATTGATATGTTTATTTTAATGTGCAATGTATAGATAATAGTTTAGCATAAATGTTAGTCAAAGTCTTGAAATAGCTTTTCAGAGTTTTATTCATTAATTATTTGAAAGTAGTTTTCTTCCTCTATTTGCCAAAATGAATTTTCTTTTATTTAAGACTGAGAACAGTTTAGAAATAGTTACTTTTTATGAGAAATAGACAAAACAGTTTGACTAGTTTTAGAGTTTCATGCCTTTTCTCTGGGTAATTATGTCTTTGGCAGCAAGGATAATTCTACATCCTCTTCCTGCTTTCATTTGTTTCTTTAATTTTTTTTGAATTTTTGAATGTTGAATTAGTTTTCAATGTCTTGTGTAGGTTCATTTTGATATTATATTTTCAGAAGTGTGAGTAGTGCTGTTTTAATGCTTTTGTAGTTCATAGGAATTGATGGTCAGTTTGACTTTGCAGATCTGAGTTACAGCATTTCTCCAAACTTTTCATAGCTCTTGTTGGTAGAACTTTGCATAGGAATATCCATTTTTAGAACTATTATATACAGTATTTTGCCATCTATAAGACATATCTGTGTATAAGAAGCACCCTTGATTCAATGGTTGAATTCTGAGAAAATAGTTTTTACCTTGTCTTACCATGTGTAAGATGGACCTCCTCCTTTGTAAAGGATGTTCATTTCCATGAAAGAATAAACTTGAGAATACTATGGAAACTGACTCTTGGAAAAGCATTCATTCAATCCACAATGTATATAAGAAAATAACATATTGCAATTACAGGGTTTAAAATCCATGAATTGTTGTTCTTTACTTTATTTTGAGTAGGTTGTTAACTCTAGCTGTATCAGCTAATTTAGGCCTACTAAGCATGCCTCATCCAGGCATGGGACCCCAAGTTTTATGTCCTTTCCTAAGGAGAGCAGAGTGAACTGTTTTGGTTGTTCATCTGGAAGGTTATCCATCCAGTTTCTGATCATGCACCGCCATGCTTATCTTCAATTAAGCTAATGGAACTGGCTGGGCCACTTGGCCACTCACCCTGCAAAGCCCTTATGGTCTTTTTCGGAAATATTGCCAATTGTTACTCATCATTCCACTCATAATTCAGACCAAAATCACATTCCATAGTAGTATCATCATGATCTTCTTCACTGGCTTCATCATCAATTTATTTACTATGTAGTCACTGGTGGTTTGGTGTATTTCTTTTGTTCCATTTCACTCAGGTCTTGATTTTAGGTACTTGATTGATCAAGCTCCTCAATTCATTATGGTACTCAATCAAGCTCTTACACTGCTTTAGCAGTGGTGTGCTAGCTGGGGGATGGGGGCATGTACCCCCTTGAGAACACTTTTACGGGCGACAAAGCGATATCTTAACATTTTTTAGTAAGTAATGTCGGGGGAAGGCCGTAGGGCCTATAACAAAGCCCCGGCAAAGGAAAAACTGAGATAAGATCAAGTTTGTTGATAATAGATTTAAAAGATGACAAATTGTAGGATTCAGGGAAAGTAGTAGGTGGCAGTGAGTTCCACAGTTGAGAAGTTCTAGGAATGAAAGGTGATTTGTGAGCTAGAGTACGTGGATTAAGTAGTGTAACTTGGAAAGCGTGTGAATAGGTAGAGCTTCTGGTGGGTCGAACACGCCTCACTGGATCAGGAATAATATTCTTGATTTTCTGAGAGCAATGTCCGTGAAAATGGCGGTAGAAAATGGAAGGATCTGCAACAAAACGGCGATGGGAGAGAGACTGTAGAGAATTGGTGAGGTATAGATTGTTGATGAGACGGATAGCTTTAGGCTGCATACAGACTAACAGCTAGTCAATACTAGCTAGCTAGTTTTTCTGATTGCCAGCTAGCTATTTCAATTTCCTGTTCAGAAATACCGCCTGCAACAGCTTGGTCCGAGTAGGAAATCGCAAAGGAAACCACCAAAAGGCACTCATATTGAATGCTAGAAGCGATGTTTTACATATCAAAACGCATCGCAAAGGCCTTGTTGAAAATTTGTATGTATAGAACTGTTCACAGGCGACTGCGCTTTGGACAGCGAAGGTAGGCATCCACCCAAGAAATCAGGATAGAGAGCAACTCAGAGAGTACCACCACCTTTTTCAAGAATGAAAATATGATGATAAGATCTTCAATATACAAGAGTGAAAAAGCAAACATTTGGTATCATTTTGATGGCTGTGACCATGCTGTGACTCCCTAATTGAAGACGAAAACTAATAATTTTCGAAAACCGATGTCCCCAGAAGAAATTCGCAATCTCAAGAAATTATTTTCTACCGTTTCAAATATATACCTTCTAACTGTGGTACCTCTGAGAGTTCGGACCAATTCTTATTCATTAGATTTCTATTACAATGTTTTGGGCCTCTGGGATCCCAAATATCAGGTCTTTTTTTAATTTCGATGATGAGAAGTTCAAAATCCATGTTGCCTGTTCTCGCTAGTAACAAAACTGGAAGGAAACCAACTAGCAGTATAGCATTTCCTCGCCAATATCGGCTGACGTCTTTTCTGTTATTCTGAACACAAGCGGAATTTCCTTTTTCAATTTGTTTATAGTGCCTTGAGGTGCTTTGCAATGGAATTGATATGGGGTTTCCAAGTGAGATTAGATGAAATAGAAAGACCAAGTTGAGTGATAGCAGATATTAGTTTATGGCCGTTCATGAAAAGAGGGGTGAAATCTTGGTGATGTAAACGTGATATGACAACCTGTGTTGTCTTTTCTTCATTGAACTTGACAAGGTTGTCACTACCCCACTTCTCTACATTTGTTAAGTCATTGGTGAGAAGTAAAACTGAAGTGCTACGATATGGTGGACTATTAGAATAGGCAAGGTGCTTTGGATTGGATGAAAAAGATGAACTTAAACAGTACCATCGGCAAAGGAGAAGATGCTGGAGATGTAGAGGAAAGCAGGTCATTTATGAAGAGGATGAACAGAACAGGAGAGATAACAGAGCCCTGAGGTGCACCTGAGTTGATAGAATGAAGATTAGAGAGGTAGTCATCGACCCTAATTGCAATTGACCTATCACATAGAAAGCTAGAAATCCATTTAATGAGGGTGTGATGAAGACCAAACATTGGCAGTATAGTAAGAAGACCTATGTGCCAGACACGATCAAGGGCCTTCGAAATATCAAGAGAGATCACTCTACTCTCACTGCAAGGTCATCGGTAGATCTGGCTTGTCGAAACCCATATCGATGGTCAGCAAGGTTGTTTGTTTCAAGAAAGGGAAGCAGTTGTTTGGTGATAATGGTCTCCATAGTCTTAGAGATGAGAGAAGTTATTGCAATAGGGCAATAGTTTGAAGGGCCAGATTTGTCACCTTTGTTGGGGCTAGGGAAAACATGTGTTAGTTTCCAAGAGGAAGGGAAAATACCAAGATTGTAGGAAAGTTGGAAAAGCTTGTTGAGAACAGGGGCGAGTTCAGGGGCACCGAACTTTAGAGCTTTAGCAGGTATACCATCAGGTCCAATAGATTTGGAGGTGTTGAGCTGAAGAAGGACTTTCCGGACTTTGCGTGTAGAGAACTTAATAAGGGACATTGTGATGGCGGATGTGGGGTAGAGAGGAGCTTGGAAATCTTGGTCATCAAGATTGGAATTGGAAGCAAAAGCTGATATGAAAAGGTTAGCTTTCGAGGAAGGAGTGCATGAAGATGAGCCAGAGTTGTTTTTAGAGGTGGAAAAGAAGAATGGCAAAAGTTTTGTGAGACAACTTTGGCTAAGGACCAGAAGGAGTGAGATCCTCTTTGATATAAAGTAATTTTATTGTTTATACATTTGAAAAAGGAGGATTTGGCATGATTGATGGTTATAATACCTATTCCTTGAGAGTAAAATGGACTCCAGAGATGAATTGCTTATACTTTTTTAACAAAAGTAAATATTAGAAGCTGTGCACTTGTTTTGGTGCCACAACATGAAATTTGTTCTAAGAATTTTGCCCATGATGTGACTCCGTACATAAAAACTTCCAATTCAAGGGAGAGAGGGAAAGAATGTTTAATTATTATTTTATGGATATTGAGGGAGATTCAGGCAAAATCTTTCTCTGAATTGCACATCTTTAATATGAACGAATGATCAACTCTAGGAGCCTGAATAATGAAGCCAGTAGAATTCGCAAGGTGAATGTGGAGGTGCTTGCGCTTGATCAAGTGCCTCTCATTTCAAGGCCTGATTTCATTGCTACATTCATTACAATTAGGAATTAAAAGAATGGACACTCCACATCATGTCATAATATTTTGTTGATAGAATACCACTTACAATGTAGACACACCATCACAGAGAGCCAATAATAATCAAAAAAAGGTGCATCTTATACACAACAAAATATGGTACTACATAGCTATTAGGCAATTTCACTGTTGTGTGATATCTTAGGACTTTGACCTTAAATATTCCTTATCAGTTATGGGTGGAATTCTCTAGATAATCTTTGTGGTACTATCAGTCAGTAGGATTTTCAAAAATGACACTGTAAGGCTTTCAATGGAGGGCAAGCAATTGCTCTTACTCACGCAAACACTTGCCCAAGATTCCATTTGAGAGTGATTGACCACTTACCCAGTGACATATATTTCCATTGGTAAAAGTGTAAGTTTTTATGTAGTGCTATCAAATCATTTTTAATTGGTCACCCCACTTTTCTTGCCCACACTTTTGCTTGCTCACAATTTCTGAATGAGAAAGCCCTGCATCAGGTGTAGCAAACTCTCGAGATTTAATGTGCAATTATTGAGGGAGATGCCTAAACTGAAGGCAGCTGCTGTTCTAACTAAATATCTGAATTTTCATGAACAATATAGCCCTGGTAACCACCAAGACCAGCAGCATATATGCAAGTAGAATTCCTGAGCACAAAAATGGCACTTTTCTGTGAGAAAAAGCAAATGGATTGGTAGAAGTTTGCAATTATTTCTTTTTAACAAAGAAGCATAGTACAAATCAAGACAGGGTTTATACACATTCTGCCTAACATTTTTTCCTGACTTTTCCTTAATTTTTCTTCAAAATGAAGTTATTTTTCCTGACTGCACATCAGGAATACAGCACCTGCCTCATACATGCATAAACTTAAATGATACTCTGTAATGGAACATGAACGGAGGTACAATATTCTCAAAAGAAGAACCATCTAATTTTCAATCTGATTAGCAATTTCAACAAGCAATTTCAACTAGCCCATGAAATGCACTTGTACAAACTTTCTTAGGCTTCAAGCTGAACTTTCTTAACTTTTTGAGCAACTGGGTACTACTTCCTTATACTGAAATGACATTTTGGAATTACAGTTTGTGCATTTGCATTTCAGACTACATTTTGTGTTTTGAACTTGACCAATGAACATTAAACATCAATATAACTCTACAATTGGGCATCACAGACTTCATTTAACTGATAACATTTCCTGACTTGCTCTTGACTTGCTTCAAGTTTTAGCAAAATTTCCTGACTTTTCTTGACTTTTCCTAACTGCCCTTAAAAGTGTTTTTTTCTGATTTTTCCTGACCGTATGAACCCTGCAAGATAATCTGAACTCACTAGTGAAAATCATAATACAGTGGGTGTCATGGCTAGAACATAAATTTAACTTTACCTATTTCCTTTATTCAACTCAATATTTGCAAAAGCAGAATGTTTTTCTATACAAAAAAAGCAGCAGCTAGGGTGTCATCTATAGGGAATGTAGTGTTTCCATACTTGACTAATTAACTTTACTTGCTAGGTAGGTTTTTGCACCTTTTTCCTTTTTCTCGGACAACGCTCTTGATGAATGAAGATATGTGCTAAAATTCACACCTTGGTTATGAGCTGCTCTGATAAATGATATATTTGCTGTTACTGTAATTGCCTTCAATGTATCACCAGTCCCAAATATGATCTTTGAACGCTCCTTGATATGGGTACTTTTTGAAAGATTTAAAGCTTGTTTTGATGGGTTGTCATCAACAACCTCTATCTTTCGCAGAAGTTCATCTGCTTTAGCTGACTCCTTCTCTCCACCTATTATTGAAATGATTTTCTGAAAAGCATTCAGTGCAGTTTGGCAAACATACAAATCCTTGTCTTTGAGGAATGATTTCAAAGTTGGAAGCAGTGGTTTTTCTCGTTCTTGCTTTGCTTGTGAGTTCAAAGTTTCATCTTCAAAATCAAAATTGCAATGACCATTGGTAATTGATGACACTAAAGCAATCAAAGTTGTGATATCCAGGTTGACTTTATGGTTTTGCTTTGAATCAAGCAACTTGCAATACTTTCTTAAGCCATACACAGCATCATCAAAACACAGGTCAATTTTGCTGTTGCTTCCTTTTTTCTTTCTATCTGGGTCATCTATCCTTTTCCCAATTACCTAATAATAATAATAATAATAATAATAATACTATATTTTAACAGGGTAATTCAATCAGCTAAAATGAAGCTGCTATCAACAGAAGCCCTGTTGAAAAAATATAAATAGATCTAAATAGTGTAAATACCTTAAACATAAAGGAGATAAAAATATAGAAATAAATAAGACATATAAAAAATATAGTATATCAGTGTTAAAATAAAAAAGTGTTTAATCCTTAAAATGTTCTTTTAAAGCACATGAGCAACTGATTTAAAATGTTCTTTCTTACCTGAATAGCCATGTTCTCTAAATCATCAGCAACTGATTTAGTAACACCAGCAGCAAACAAAAATACGACCTTTGGAACTGTAAAATCAACAACATTTTGCTCGGCAGCTGCTTGAAACTCACTTGCCAATTTACAAACATCCGTATCACCATATTGGCCTAAGCCATCCCAAATTCGATGTATGGCATAAGGGTTACGAGCAAACCCTTTCAGCCAAAGTTTACCGTTGTCTCCAATAACATCAACAATAACTTCCGAAACAATATCTTCACGCGAAGAATAAACAAACCTTTTCATGATATCCCTAACATTTCCAGAATTCTCTGAAGTGGTCAAGACTGCTTCTAAATACGACAGATTACTGCTACTTAGATGGTGGCCTAACGCTTTCTCGTCCAACTCCAGTTCCTCCAACGAAAGCAAGAAATCATTTTCTGCGTCTATCTTTCTATGCAATTTTCCGATACCATTCACATTTTCTAGCTTTTTGATTCTTTTTAATAGCTCTGAAGCTTTCTCTTTTCTCTGTCGCAATATGGTTTGCATAGTTGCCATTCTGCGTCAATGCGTGACAACGTTGCCACCACCGAATCATCGAATCACAAAATAAATTGAGGGGGGAAGGTTGGGAGTAACTTTGAGCCGTATGACATATAGGCTACAGTCTACTGCAAGAGGAGCAGCCATACTTAAGAGCCATACACATGTAGATAACTTCAGCTGTTGCTTGTAGAATCTTAGGAGAAGGTAGAATGTCTACATCATTCTGGGGAGATTCTGGTGGATTCTTAGATGAGCTTGATGGTGATTATGGAGATGGAGCTGATGGCCAAACTCAGGTAAGCATGTCATACACTGCAGTATCGCTGAGCCAGATTGGAAACTTGCGCGGCTGCAAGTAAGCTTGGATTAGAGTTTTGCGCAGCTGAGAGTAATGTGTAAAGAATAACGTGTAGAATTGTCTTGTTTGACGAATTGTATGCGACTGGAATATTCAGTTTTACAAGAATTGCGCAGCTGCATCCGCGGCTGACAGCTGATGTGCGCGGGAGAGACATCTCCGCGCGAGGCAAAAATTCCAATCTGGTTGCAGAGGAATACTCTGAGAGTATGGGCACACTTCGCCGAGGTTTCGGATTTGCACGACAAAATGAATATTGCTCAAGTGTGCATGAAAATTGTACACCTCAAAGTTGCACTTTCGAAAGTAAACAATATGATTTAACACAATGTAAGCATCCCTGATGTCAGTGTTTAGCCAAGTAAATTTTAATTTATAAGAAGCCTGATCTCAAGCTCCCATGTTGCAATGTTTCTGTGCCAGTGACTGAAACTGTGAACTCCGAACTAAGTTCCACAGATGTCTTCCCTGCCCCACCCATTGCACACTTGACCATACCTAGTTTTAAGGTGTGCAAATAATCTTGATGAAAATGTCCCTGGTGTGCAAATTCTTTATTCTGCAGTGTGCACTCTTGTCATCCCACTTGCAATGGCCAATGACTGTTACAGTAGCAGACACTTAGGGATGGATGGGGTGAGAGGTGCTACCCCCCAAGAACTTTTAGATTTGAGGAGTTGTAAGAATATGACAATGGCAACACAGATTTTGGTGGTAGAGCAAAGTACATTCCCCTGGAATATTTGAGGTGCTAAAGTAATTAACTCTTGTTTAGGCTGTACAGTATCATGCCTATTCTGAGAATGTGCTATTATACTACAGGCTACAGGCTTCAATACCTTACCTAAAAATAACCAGTACATTTTTTCCAGATGTTAGCTTCATGTTAGGGCAATGATCAGCCACCTGCAGCTCTTTGACCCCTATCTTGTGGCTCCCTGAGCTTGCCAATCTGTAACCACTCTGCAGCTTTGTGATATACATATACCCCAATTTGATGCACGACAGATATTTTACTCCTTCGACCTTTGATTCAAGTACATTTGGGAATTTCTGTTTGCAAATAAGGCAACCAGGAAGATGCCCACTGCAAAAATTATGAATAGAAGAGGACCCCATTAGGAAATTGGGTACTTTTGCTTAAGTATCAGATGTGCAGTGGAAAATATCTGGACATGTGGTGTATAAAATGATGCACTTCATGTGAGAATTTGGATTTTCATCAATTGGTAGCTTATTTTTGTCTTTTCTACAGAGTAGTGATAAATCATAAAATGAGTAACAGGTTATTTATTGAGATTTTAGTAGATCTATTATCTTGCAAAACGGTATTTTCCAGTGCCATAGAGAATAATATTTCAATAAGTTTTTTCTTGGGGCAAGCCCTAAGATCCCCACTACACCACACTGTTATTATGGGAGAATGTTCTCCTGCAAGGTTTGAGCCATTGGTGCAGATCTTTAGCATACAAGACTTTTCCATTCCAAATTGGTAAGCCTGGAAACATGAATTACAAGTATACTGTGCTAGGTATATTAGTGATAACTTTTCCAGTTATTAGTTCAAAATCTGGCCCCCAGACATTGCAGCTTCCATTGTTTTCTTTTAAGCATAAAACTGGTTTAAATGGTTCTTTGAAAATTTTGGGTTAACTAGTCCTGTGTGAGGACCTTAGCAGTATCTTCAGAAATGGTGCATTTCCAAAGACTGGAAAAGCTCTTTAAGACACTACTTATTGTAATCCATGATTTGCTCTAATACTTAGAGGCTTGGAACAAGCCCCCCTTTTCACAGCTGATGCTACAACATTGCATACCTGAGCTGGGTAGCTTATGTGTGATTTCTTGAGACAAGACTTTTGCTTTTATAGCTCTGCATTATCTTTTTTTTCCTAAATGAGACATTTCAAGATACACAATTCCTGGATTGCACATTCAATTCCAATTATGTAAGAGCAATTAGTCATGCAGACTGGGCTGCATGTGTAAATTAGTGCCTGTTAACAATTTCTTCTGGACATGGACTGGCATGAGAGATGAACTTATTTCAATAGTACCATATTGTAGAATGTCATATTTTAGAATGGCCTTCTCAAGCAAGTATCATGGGATAATTTTCTCAGGCAGTCAACATTTATTTTGGTTTCATATCACACACTCAGTTTGCTAGAAATTCACATGAATTTTATTGTCATAAAGGGTGAACTCAATTATGGCAGAGATGGATTGATCTTGCTAATAGATGCAACAAAGCCAATGTTCCAAGTTAATAAAATTGGGGAATCACCATTCAAGATGTGTCTTAAGGTAACTATATTTACCTGGATTTGTGTACCCATCAATTTCTCTTTGAATGACAAAATCTCAGCAATGATGTATGCACTTAGTTGTTTTAGGCTTTCATACTCAAATTTTTACTCTATTTGTGGCAATTAAAGCAGCTTATTTGAAATTATTATTTGAAAAATTGACCTATATAAATGGCCTGTGTGCTGAGTTGGTGATTTTTAGGCCTTTCTAAGTAGCATATTTTGAAGTCTATTGACAATTATGTGTCAATACACTATGTCCAGGCTTTTTATAAGAATAATTTAGAACTGCACATAAAATCCAGTGATGTTTTATTGAAGGATTAAATTCTGATTGCAGATTGGAGTAAGCTGCCTGCTTATAGCAAAAAGGAGTAGATAAATGCTACTACCTCTAACAATTCCATTTCTGGTTGTGTTTTGTGTATTATTTCATACCTAAGCCTACCATTTTTACTGCTATATACTTTCTTACACCTTTGGGCCACTAAATTATATACTTTTGAATTGTACAGCTTTTTCATTAGAGCTGCAAAAGTTTGTTAGAACTGCACATTTTGTGTGGAACTGCATGTAAAAAAGACCCTGGCTAAGTCGAGCCAACTGCCATACTTAGAGTCTCATAGTGTCTTAGATGTTTCTTTATTATTTTGTTATCATATAGTGTCATATAGCATGCTTTCACCATCATAGCCAGTGCTACCATTTTTAAGGAAATTTTCTTCATGTAAGGAAGTTAACCCATTTGGAAGGAAAAAGATGGAAATAAAAATTGTAGGGAAATAAGAAGGAATTTTTTAAATGAGTAAGGACTTAACAAGAATTACTATTCTAAATGTCTGCATAATTTATCTCACTATTATTCTGATGGGTGAGCTAAGATATAGTTAACAGGGTGCTAGAACTATTTCTTCAACTCCAAAAAGAGTTCAGAATCTTTCAACAGGGGAATAGCATGCCCTATTTGGGGATTGTAGCCCCCCAGTCAGTCCTCCCCTGTTGCCACCTCTGGGGCATGTAGAATTAATGAATAAAATTGACAGTGTCTGACACCTCTATATATATATATATATATATATATATATATATATATATATATATATATATATATATATATATATATATAT
>OLMO02000297.1:7975774-8023402 GCA_900291935.2 Cassiopea xamachana
ATATATATATATATATATATATATATATATATATATAGCATCAATGATACCTCTGTATATAGCATAAGTATTGGGAGCAATGCCCCCTGCTACCACTGTCAAAAGTGGACTTTCAAGGGATATTGTGATAATGATTGAAGATTCCTGAATCCTGTTCATGTAATTTGGATGCATCTCATTTTTATTGGTAAAAGGAAGTATAAAATATTGGACCTGGCACCATCTTATGTTACGTGAAATATGAAAGCATTTTACTATGAATAATATGCAGTTTTGAGTACTTTTACTGCAACTATATTTGGAAGGAAATCGTTAGGAAATTTCAATGTTTGGTAAGGAAATTATACCCAAAATTGGAAAAAAGGACATTTGGATTTTCAAAAGTGGAAGCACAGATCATAACATATGGCAGGGGTTGGTGATGAGGGAACCCCTCAAAATGTGTGCCTTCCCACATTTATGATCCTTTTTTAATCCTGGCTAATTATTGCAACTGTTGAATGTTAGTCATGGTCAGTGGCCCTTTTTTGTAAAAATCAGGGGATCAGAGGTGCTAACTTGCAGAGTATTTTAGAAGTAGTTGAGTATTTGTTGAGTACATGTGTTTTTCATAAGAAGAAGCTCAGGTAAAAAGTGATTTTACCATCAAAAAATATGTGTATTTAGTCTTTGGTCTACTATTTTTGCCAAGAACTTGCCAACTTGATGGCAGCTTAGGGCACTTTGACCCCCCTTGCCTCCTTTATTTCCACTACTGGTCATGGTCCCACATTTGATTTTTGTTTATATAATTCCTTCTGGAGAAAACATATTTCATTTTACAATTTGATGTTTATGAAATGAATATTTTTTTCAGTGTGCCAAGAACATTTTAATGGGGAAGGCCATAAGTAGTGATAATGATTTAATTGGCATCTTGTTTTTTGGAACTGTGAGTATAAATTGAATTGATTTTGACATACAGTAAAAACTTGCACATAAGAACCTTCCTTAAATAAGAACATGCAGCCTGAAATTGTATATTTTGACTTCAAATAGTTAGAACCTTTTCAGCCTGACATTCCCCTTAGGTTCTTGTAAAGGGCTCATTTATGGTCCACTGGGACACAAGCTCAGTCTTTTTGCCAATCAACACCTTTCATGGGTCCTCCAAATATATTGCATGCATAGTTGAACTGGGAATGTGCATAGCTGATGTTTGAGAGCTTTTTCATAATTTTTTTGTCTTTTAGCACAGGACTTACATCCAGAGTTTGTAGTGAACATAGACATTGTAGTCAACGGCACTTGTCATTCATCTCACACTTTCACCCACTCACTCTGCTCATCTGTCAACACTTTTACTAACACTTCTATTGATATAATCCACACTAATGTTATATATATATATATATATATATATATATATATATATATATATATATATATATATATATATATATATATATATATATATATATATATATATATATATATATATATATATATATATATATATATATATATATATATATATATATATATATATATATATATATATATGTATATATATGTAAGTAATTGATTTGTGTATAGTCAGTCAGAAATGAGTCTACAGACAGGGCATATCTCTGGCTCCGTGTCCTCTGCACACAAAATAAGAATAGTGGAACATCAACGAACCAATGAGGGGTAGTCACAAGCAAGCAACAATAGGAAGAACATAGTTTTCTATAATTTTTCATTCTGCCCCTCTCTTAATTCTGCTCTGGCTATTAGAAACATATGATGGTTATGATGATTATTATTGGATAATATATCACGTGTTTTGTTGCTACAAATTGATTGGACAAATAGACGCTGTTCTAGAAACTTCTTGATTCTCACATGTTAGTTGTTAGGTTCGATACGCCATTGATATTATATTACATTGTTATGTTCATGTTGTTTTACACAAGCGTTTTGATGGCTTATGCTTATTGTGATTGATTCGGTAGAAACCTAAATAGCGTTAAAACTGGCCTCTAAGTACTTCTAACCAGAACAAGTTAAAAATGCAGCACCTAAGAGGAAGCTTATTTCTAGGTAACCATTAAAACTTGCTGCCTTAAACCATACATGGGCCATCTACAGCCTGTGGAGAGTTTTAATTTTGCCCGTGAAGACTTTTTGAAAGTTCTTGTGTTGTAGGCTTAAAATTTGAATTTTGGGTATTTGTGATAAAAGGGTTATAGGTTATTGCAAGCATAAAGAACATATTACAATGTGTACTCTATAAGATTTTCAAGAGTAGTCCTTGCAGAATGGGTGAATTTTATTTGCTGCCAGCAGAAAATGTTGATAAAATATTTGAAAAGCATCATCAGACTGTGGTCCAACACTAGGCCACCATTCCCACAATGTTGGGAAACTACTGTGCACAACATCTTAGAACCCTGTGTTCCAAGATTATTGTAGAGCTGCTTTTGAAAGAATTTGATATCTATCTTGTAGAAATGGATGTGCATGTGCATTTTTCTTTATTGCAGTCTTCTGTTCATGGCCCACTGCCTTCACTAGAAAGCAAGATTTGGCCCATTTGAGAATAAATATTGACCATGCATGATGCATGCCTTAGACTAAGGGATGCTTGAGACAGTTCCTTATTTGATTGATGGGAACTTTTCATTCATAGCCATAACATGAATAAAGTAGATGTTGCAAAAGACCATTTAGATGGGAAAATGTTGATTGATGCTTCACTCATTATCTGTGGTATCAAAATACCAGTGAGATTGGTTGCTAAAAAGCTTTTCAGTAACAATGAACTTAATTGTTGGAGGTTGTCTATGATTTGATGGTTGCATGTGGGAGGTTACTTTTAGTGAAAAAGAGAGAGATATAATCCCGCAATCTATGGGTGTGTTGGCATGTATATGATCTTCTTTCTCCTTTCTATCATGATGCCTCTGGTAGGGCATATAACTGACTTGTGGGCTAGTTGATTGACTGTCAATTATTTCAAAGAGGTGACTGTGTCAGTTACACTCAATTCACTCTGTTATACCTACAAGTAATAGACAGAACGATAGTGTTAGACATTGAGACAGTTTGCCACAGGTTATCAGCAAACAGTGGTGAGTCAAAATAGAGGGACAACTGCCCTTAAGTTGATAGTGCTGTCAACTTAAACGCAGTTGTTTCTCTGTGATCACTTATCATTGTGTGGAGGTCTGCAACCATAGGCTAGCTACTGTATGATGATAATTGCTATCATCATCATTTGGCATTCATAATTTTCCATTTAAGATTGGGTTGGATGGGTGATCACTTCCCTCCACAAATGGTGATCTTATTGGAAAAAGAAGAACTCAAATTCTTCTATTCCCAACAATTTTGTATCCCATTTTGCTCTCAACTTTTGCTGCTGTGATTGCTTATTGCATCTGTGCAAATCAAATAGAAGCAATTTCCTAATGGAATATTTTCTCAGTAATTGTTTGAATATGATGGTAATTATGACTCTTGAAGCTCTAATTAAAGTTTTGTTTTACTCTTTTCCTCAGGAGAAAGGAAAGAATGCTAATGATTTCAAGAATATCTATGTTTTCCAGGTAATAAACATTAAACCCATGTCTATGTCTAGGGTTTCCTTTTAGGTCTTTGAAGTTTCTTACTGTTAGCACTTTTGTGGAAGGACCTATTTCTTCTATCTCTAAGCTTTGTTGTAGAAATTATAGCAAACCTATTTCCATACCAGGATCTTGAACTTCCTGATGCCAAAAGGATTAAAGACCTAGAGAGCCTTATGGAAGGTAAACTGAAGTTTAAGTGAAAACTTTTTCATTACCTTTGACATTTTTATGTTAGTGTGCTCACTCACAGTAGGTTCTAGCAAGGGTGTTTTTATTCAGAAGCTCTTATGGAAAACACCCTTCAGCATCTAACTTGGTTTTCTGTGCTGGGCATCAAAATGATTTTGAAAGTGGAGATGTCTGAGTAGCAAGTACACCAGCATAGGTGTCAAATCTTGATTGGCTAACAAAGGAATCACTATCGAATGATTCGTGCCAATAATGTTGCGAGAATACGTTCGAAAAGCATCAAGAAGCGTGATTTAGTGGTAAAAAGTGTACTTTCTTTGCGAAAAAACTGATAAAACATAGTTTGGAATAGTTGAAAAATATTTAAGAAAAGATGGATAACTTGTAATACCGATAACTTTCAATCTACGTAAGATATGAAAATTGCTCCTTCTGGAAATGTGAATTGAAGCCTTCTGACCATGCTTGCAAAATATTTTTCAATTATTCCAAACTTTGTGTTATCAGTTTTTTCGCAAAGAAAGTACACTTTTTACCACCAAAACACGCTTCTTGACGCTTTTCGAACGAATTCTCGCAACATTGGCACGAATCCTTCGATGGTGATTCCTTTGTTAGCCAATCAAGATTTGACGCCTATGCTAAGTACACTAGGGTTGGGGATTAACCCAGAATTCTGCTTATCAGTTTTGGGTACAGAATCACTTTTAAAGATTTTGGAATATGAACAAATGGAAGCTGGTTTTTCATGGTAACTTATTTTGCAAAAGAGTGTGAAGAAAGTGTAAACTACTATTTTATGCAAACAGTGGGAGCAGTACTGCCCTTGATTCCCAGTGTCAGTGTCCTTGCTCTTTATGGTGAAGCTCCCTACAATGTTGATTGAAATACAGACATGAAACAAGCACATTGTTTGGAATGTAGAAGACAAAATTTCATGGTTGCTTCTTTAGTTCTGTATTGACCTATTCTTGGATATAAGATTTTACCTATAAATAAACAGCTAGTTTTTTTTGCACTGACTTTGCTTAACCAATGTGCTATTTTTTACAACTAAAAAATATCAAGCGAACTACGTAGCTACAGTAAGATTTCATTATGGCACCAGCAACGAGAATAGACACACGATCACCATCAGTGTAGCCCAGGATGGAATCCATGTAATCGTCACATCAGATGTGAAGCTGAGGATTATAAATTTGAATTTTTAATTTAATTTTTGATTAACTTTAATTTTCAATTAATTTTTAATTTAATTTTTAATTAACCTGCTATTTTCCCAAGTGCATTTTGTGATCTACCGATTAAATATAAAATTGTTGGGATGTTGTGCCCAACACCCTTCAGTAATTCCCCCTTTCTACGAATTTTATTTATTTTTGAACATTTATTAGTTATCAGCTATTTTTTGCTTTGATATTTTTTGACAGATATTGATGACGGAGCTTTCGAGGATTCGTTTGGCCATAACCAAAGTTTTTCGATGTCTGATGTTTTATGGGCTTGCTCAAGTATTTTTGCTAACTGGTGAGTTGTATTAAGGTGGTGAGTTGTATTAAGGTATTTTTCTGTGCAGTATTTCATTTAAAAACAGTGACGTGTTGGCCTGGGGAGCTGGAAGCATGCGCAAGCAACAAAACAGTTATTCAAGATATTCCAGGCTTCTGTTTTTAGGTTTGAGTTGATGTTAAGAAGTTTCTATTTTTCTCATTCATGGGCGGATTCCCATTGAGCTAATTTCCGAGCTTCCAACTTGGGAAGAACGCATCCGTAGTGAATTTAAACATCTTTAGGATAGTCATGAAATTTCGTGTCGAGGATACGCAGAGTAGGCCAATTACACCATTGAACAATATGGCCAGAGTGTTTAAATATGAAATGTAATTCTCAGACTACAATCCCTCACAAAAATTCTGAGACTGCATTGATTTTCCACCCCTTCCTCCAACAAAGCAAAGTTGTTGGAGTGTTGGGGAATGTTTGGAAGGAAAATGATCATTTGGACACAACATTGCTTTGTTGGGGGATGTAGCATTGAAGAAAAACATAGTATTAGATCATTAAGCATTGGTCGCAATACATTTTTTGAACGACTTTAGGTTTGTCAGTATTTGGTGTATCATGTTTTTGAGCATAACAGATGTTCAATGGTGCTATAGTAAAACACAGCTATAACATCATACATTATTGTTGAACTGTATATAAATTGCATAGTAACTTTTCGACACTGGCGCGCACAGGGCCTAAATATGTGTGAATTTGACTCATTGTGGGGCGTGGTAAAGGGAAGCTGAAGTGGTGGGAAAGTGTGGACTTGTGAATAGAGCATATATTTATTGAGAGCAGTTCAGCAAAGTAGTGCCAATAGCATCTCTGAAAAAGACAAAAATCTACAGAAATGATTCTAAATACAAGACAAATTGTTTTTTTATCGGTTGTAATCCAAAAAGATATGTATTTCATAGTAATTCAATTTTCAAATTGGCTTCCTTTTATGTTACCGCACGAAGGAGCCTAGTCATGCCAATTTTTGTCCTTTTTAGGCCCCATGCTTTGTTAGACCCTTCCTTAATATCGTAAGTGAAAAATGGAAGAAGCAGGAGCGTCATCATCAACAGCATGATCTGCCTGAGTTGCTAGTCTTAGTCCATGTAAGGATTTACAAATAGTAATTAGGGTTTGATTGGTGATTGTTCTTGATCGAGCTTGTCAACGTTGATACCATTTACATACTTGACGTAGATGACAACTTTATGATGTAATCTGTGGTATTCTTATCGGCAAGTGAATTGCGCCATGCACGCGCCCCAACCTAAGGGGTGTGGGGTGAGGTGTGTAAAACCCCCCACTTTTTGCAAAATTCGTGTGTAATTTTGGGCTAGTCAGTAAAATTTGGTATACCAGCCATAGCTTGTTGGCATTTACTTTGTAGGGTACGATTAACTATTATCGATCAATAGTGAATTTGTTTTGTCTCACAACCCCTCTCCCACCCCTTTCCCACCCCTTTCCCACTCAAAAGTCCTTCGACACTCCACTACAGATATGATTTTATAATTATTGCCATAGAAATGTGCTATTTATGGAAGCTTTCTGCCTAATACTGCCCACACGAAGCCCATTTCTGCACAGCAAGAATACAGTTTACCTTGAGTCAATAGAACAATAAATCTTCAGAACTATAGCATGGAATAATCAGTAATTGGTGAATCTGAGCTAGCTGTTGGTTTGATTTCTATTTTCAAGATTTGCTTATTTTTACTGGCCAATTTTTTGTTTTGGTTTTAGTAACTTCAAATTAGGAAATCGTAGAGTTATGTTGTTCACTAATACGGATGATCCTCATGAGCTTAATCAAGAATTAAAGGTCAGGACTAGAACACTTTTATTTTTCAGTTTTCTTCACTATTATGAAATTGACTGCTTAGTATTCAGTGTAATATCGCCCAAGAGATCTTCCAACTGCTCTCTTTTACGCAATGCTGCAAAGTATTTCCAAAATTTTTTTCAAAGCTTTTTTCTATATTTTGTAGAGAAGAGCACTTCGGAAAGCTAAGGTATGCAATGGATTTAAGTTTCTTTTGAGATGCTGGTAATGTTTGTGATAAATGTTTGTGACTTTTGTTTGTTACAGAAATAGAAGTGGAAAAGCCATTCGCGATCAGTACAACTTTCTAAGGGACTGGGAATGGGTAATTTCATGTTTTTATTTATAGGAAAGTTGTTTTGGCCTAGTACTGAAACTTTCTTAACATTTTCACGATTCTAGTACCAAAACGTTTTTAAGACGTTCTTAGTAAACATTTATGAGTTTTCAATGCTCTTGGCATGCACGTTAATAGGAAGTGAAAAAGCCCCATGTGCACATGAAATGATACTAAATCTTAGTAAATAACTGAAGTCACACTGGTAGTGATAGCAAACATCACATACATGGCATTTTGTACACAGATAAATCGAATTTTAAATAAATAAACACTAAAAAACTGTCTAAAGTCTCAAAAATCCAGTACTGAACTTTCTTATCCTTTTGAGCAACTGAGGACTACTTTCTTATAAACCACTTTCTTATAAAAAAAACGTGTATTGCGAGATATAACGGAAGTAGAGATAGCATGGAAGTGGAGGTAGAATGGAAGTCAAGATAGAGTTTGCTCAGCTTCGATCAAATTCATACTTAGCATGTACTTTGTTATTCATTTTATGAATTGGGGTAAATAATCCATTCTTCTTCAAGGATCTGTCTGATCTTGGTATATTCATTGATCTCATGCATATGGAACAACCTGGAAAGAAATTTGATGGCAGAAAATTTTATAAGGTGCTGGTATTAATTGAAAATTACTGATATTAATTGAAAATGCTAAAGTGTAGTCGGTCAGTAATTGCTACATACATAGATATGTCTACTAGACCACTGATGTGAAAATAATTGGTGTCTTTCAATAGTTATACACTTTCAGAATTAGATTAATCAACCTAGAAGCCAGTGTATATGTCGTATCTTTATGCTGCTTCTTTTTGCTTTTGTTGTTGTTTAATTCTTGGTTTATTCCTCCTTAATCAATCTATTGTTCATACATTATTGTGGTTATTTCAACCCCTTCTTCATTCTGTGTTCCATAAAATGACCATCCTTTTTATCAAAATTTCTACTTAATCAGGATTATTTCCTTACTCCCTATTTCTCTGGAATATCCAGATTATACACTTTTTATAATAATTGAGAGCCACATCCACATAGCATACAAAATGCGTGGAGAGAATAATTTGAATACCAACCTGTCTTATGCATGGAGGTTTTGATAGGAATCTTTACAAGTGCTACGCTTACTATGATACAAGATTTGCTTACATCATAGGGCTCTCTCTCAGTTAGTTTATTTACTTAGAGAGCTCCTCCTTAATCAATCTATTGTTCACACATTATAGTAGTTATTTTTTCCTTATTTTAAAGGATTGCTTTTTTGTTCAAGCTATCAGTTAAAAACTTTTGGTAAAATTAAGACGATATCACATGTAATGAATTTTTTTTGACAAAAATTTGAATACAGTTCAACAGAAAAAGGCATTAAAAATCTTCCTCTATCACTGAAAGTTCTGTGAATTAGTAATGTGCTTGCAACGTGAAGAGCCAATTTGAAATATCAAACCGTGGAAATCGTAAATTAGGAATGTGCTTGCATCGTGAAGAGCCAATTTCAACTGAAATTTTAGAATTCTGTTACACATCACTGAGGTCATGCTAGCATCTTGTCATAAAAGGTTGCTTCCCTGCCATTGAAAAACATCCATCAGTTATGAGCTCTCGTACCGTAAAGCTCGTTGTCTAGGATTTATTACACATAGGCCGGAATAATACAATTTAGAATCAGTCTATATAGCATATCAAATGGTGTTTTTGCTTCTTTTCTTCTTGAACCCTTTGATGAAATTGAGAGGAAATGAACTCCTGTTCGGAAAAGCTACCTATATGGAAAAATATGTTCATCTTTTGAGTAATTTTATCCTCATTTATATGTAAAATTTAGCACACCATGTCGCTCATTATCTTTTGATGCACACTCTGATTGGCTTTGAATAAAAGAGCACTATCTGTATATTAAACCATCAATTTGTTTCAATAAATCAATCACTGCAATTAAGAACTTAAGCACCTATGAGGAGCAGGAGCTTTGATTTCTTCGTTTTTTAACCAGAAAATCAAGGGATATTTCGAAACTTTTATTCATATTCATAGACTTAATATCCTATTCTTAAGTATTGACAAGAATTTCCTGCTTCACTTATGTTGGAATATTTTGACTTTAAGGACGTTGTGTTTTGTGATGAAGATGAGGATGTTGGAGACCTTCCTGATCCTTCGGAAAAGTTTGAAGAATTGCTATCAAGGTTTAATATGAAACAAATGCATTGTTTCATCTTTAATGTTAATGTTATTTTGTGAAGGCAGAGCTCTCAGTTGGGAATTGATTTCACCTGAATCATATGCACGTATTATTTATTTTTTTGCGTTTTTACATTTTAATAAGTTTTATATTTTAATATCTATGTTTAATTTTCTTCACATGGCACTAAACCTAGCCACCCAACGGATACTAAACCTAGCCACCCTATGGATACTGAGCCTAGCGACCCTACGAATACTAAACCTAGCCACCCAACGGATACTAAACGTTGCTACCCTATGGATACTGAGCCTTGCTACCCTATGGATACTGAGCCTAGCAACCCTACGAATACTAAACCTAGCCACCTAACGGATACTAAACCTAGCCACCCAACGGATACTAAACCTAGCCACCCAACGGATACTAAACCTTGCTACCCTATGGATACTGAGCCTAGCGACCCTACGAATACTAAACCTAGCCACCCAACGGATACTAAACCTAGCCACCCAACGGATATTAAACTTGCAACCCAACGGATACTAAACCTAGCCACCCTACGAATACTAGACCTAGCCACCCAACGGATACTAAACCTGGCCACCCAATGGATACTATACCCAGTCACCTAGCGGATACTAAACCTGGCCACCCAACGGATACTAAACCTAGCCACCCAACGGATACTAAACCTAGCCATCCAACAGATACTAAACCTAACCACCCAACGGCACTAATTCTAGAACACATACTTGTCATATGCATTGCAAAGATTATCGACAGTGTTTTTTTTTCAGAGTGCAAGGGAAAGATTACAAAAAGAGAGCAATAACTAGACTGCCTTTCAAGCTTGCTCAGGAGTTTGAATTTGGCGTAGCTGTTTATGCTCTTTGCAGAAGTGCATCAAGGCCTTCATATGTCAAAATTGACAGCAGAACAAATGAAGAGGTTAAGACCGTCACTAAATTGATATGTGAGGTAGGTTACTTGAATTCTACTGTTTCCTTGTTTGTTTTCTCTCCATCTTTAACAATCTTCTGTTGTTTGTAATTTTCTGTTAATCATCAAAATTGTCTTTTGGAAGAGATAGAGTAGAATAATTGCTCTCTTTTGGTATTTCTGTAAGATGTGTTAAATCAGAATTGTATTTAGTACATTTAACTTCTGGCAGTTTTGAATGCAACCACTTTTATATTTGCAGAATATCAAATACATGAAATATAGGTTTAATCTCAATGCAGAAGGAATTAAAATATATTGTTCGTTCTTCTGTGCACATCGATAACAAGCTTTGTAATTTAGTTTAATTGTGATTTAAAATTTTAAATGTAAATTAACTTTTATTTAAATTTTGTTCAAATGATGGCATTGAAGCGTCGCTAGATCTTTGCGCTAGCGACTAGCATTTATTTTGAAGGGCTGTGATTAGATAGGAGCAGAGTTGCCCTTCAAAAATCATAAAATATCCTAGAAAAAGAGAACTACCCTAAATAACCCTACAAAAACCCTAAAATTTTAGGAATATTTTGCTTTTATCCAAAAAATCTCACAAGTTGAATATTTTTCAACAGTTTTATTGCTTAATAAATCATTTTGTGATAGCATATTATAATAAATATGGTAAAATCATCCATCCTCTTAAATTCTACCGTTATTGTATTTTTTTTGAATAGGCATAATGACTTTTTCTGCTATACTAAACGCATGATGGCAATTTACCTCATTTATATCATGCCATCTGAGTGACCTTTTATCCATTATTTTCGCAAAAATACCTCAACGCTTACCGAATTTCTTTGGAATCTGCAAAACCTGCTAAAAATGGGCGAAAAAATCTCCGAAAGCCTCCTAAATATCCTAAAACAATTGATGAAAAAGGAATGGGAGCCCTGATATGTAATATATTCTTATTAACAAAAAAAATAATTAGAGATAACGTTTCATAAGGTGTGTGAAACTCAATGGGATGAAAAGATTTTTCAATCACCGCTCTCAGTGTTTGAGAATACGAATTCACTGCTTTCATCGGCATAATCAGCTCCCTTTGGTTCGCGATTTTTTTCTCAGCTTTTTGTAGCCTGACCTTCTTTTGATCACTAAAAACAAAACTCTGTACATCCTTGAGCTTACCATAGGATTTGAAACTAAAATAAAGGCCAGCAGCGATCGCAAGGCTCTAAAATACAATCCACTTCATCATTCATTGCATTCAACATATCGTCAAATAAATTTCATTAACTTATCCTTAGGTGCTCTTGGCACTGTAGGATCCTCCTCAGACTCTTTCAGTGAACTACTTAAGGCAGTTGATTTTGACAGCAAAATGCAAAAAGCTATCCTGTCCAGGATCATGAACATCACTATAAGCTGCACATATTACATATTCTGTTGTCGCAATAAGCCATGGACAAGTCCAAAATTACACGACACATGAATATTGGCTTCCTCAGTAATTAACTAGACTTTTCTTTTCTAATACACTTGATTTTTTGTTGTACCACTGTGACAGCCAATTGTACATTGCCTTATATAGTGAGATACATAATTGTAATTAGTTCATATATTGTTGAAATGAAAGTTTGAAAAAAAATTTTATTATAGCCATCTCATTTTATTATTTCGGGGAAAATAGGCAAGATGGACATTTGTACTTACCTATCTTTTCTTTCAATAATTTGTTGCCAATCATGTTATGAAGAAGAGAATATCAATTGCATAGTTATTGAATACCAAACTGCAAGATCGTTTGCTTTTAGCATGCTAACGATTGACCATTTTAGTCTTTGATCTTCCATTTACCACTTACTAGAGTGAGACTTTGGCAACTACCGCCCGCGGGCCACATCTGGCCCTTTGCACATCTCTGCCCTGCCCGCATGATGCCAAGCGTAAAAAACATAGATCAAACAAGCATTTATCTTTTCACTTTTATTTAAAATTTTAAAATTCATTGCTGTCTTTCATTGTTTGTGGAGACCTATTCATCATAATTTCACACAATCTAACACAAATATTATGGGAACCAGCTATCCAAACTATTTAATTTAGATAATTTTGCAGTAGAAGCAGGGGAGTAAATTTTGGGGATGAGTGGGGTGTTATACCCCCAAATCATCAAAACCATCGCTTTGTCGGGCAAATTCCCAGCAAGATGTTGTCGAGCGTCGGGCAAGCAAAATAGTTATAAAGAAACAATTTTAAAAATTTCTTGCTTTGTCAAAAGGCTGTTCCAAAACAGGTGAGTTTTTTCCCTATATTCTCTTCACCTCCATTGGTGAGTAAGATCCAGTGCCCACGCTATGCACTTGTCAAAACTAACATTGATTTATTTCCATCGTTATACACAACAATGCCATTCTCTGTTTTGAAATTTTTGTTACGTAGTGGCAGAGTCCTCAGTGCATTCTGTGTAGCCCATGCCGGATATATTCGGCGTATGGTGTGTTTTACTCTTAGCATAATGGCGTGAGATTGTTTTTTCTTGGTTTTGGCGTAAAGGCATTCTACAAGAAATAGGAGAGGTCGCGGAGCTTTTGTGTTTCTAATTCTACGTCTTCAAAATTCAATTAAACACAGTGGATGGAACAGTTTTTCCTTCTCCACATAAATTTCAATAACGAAACAAGTTATCTTCTGTTTTAAAATGGCGCACTTTCCAACGTTCTAGAGGGCGTGGCCCAAATAAATTCCTGGGGCAAGCCCCCAGACCTCTGTTTTCCTGCACTACTCCCACATCCCACCAACATTTCATGTTTAATATCGCTATACAACAGCATGAAATGCTTCTCCCAAATTACTCAACACAATCCAGCGCCTCCCTGTCACGAATACCCTAAGTTAAATTTTCGTTGGGCAGTTGCCAAAGTCTTTGGCAAAATCTTATAAACCCCCTAATGAAAAATACCCCCAATGAAAATTGCTAATTACGCTCCTGAGTGGAAGAAAGTTGGTGGCCCTCTGACAGAATTCAGTTTTCTCATGTGGCCCCAGGTAAAAATTAATAGCCCACTTCTGACTTACTATACTGCAGGTTTTTTTTAAGAAACCCCTGTTTTGCTTGAGCCTCTATTTTCTTAGCTTTTCACAATATTGAGCCTGAGATTTTGTAGGGTTCTATTAGCTTTTGTTGGAATAAACTGACTAAAACGGGTTACTCCTTTGTTATCCTGTATATTCGAATTTGAATTCTGTCGTCAACATTTTGAATATAGTAGTGACAAAATGTCGATTTTTGGAAAAGAAAAACACTGAACTTTCGAAGTTGAGCTTTGCGATTTTCTTAAGGTCGTTGTTCTTTCGGGCCTCATTTTCGCATAAACTTTTTTCTTATAAAATGATCATGTATTCAAGCTCTAATGATGGAAGTTCTAGTTGGATTTGTCAAACCCTCATTCGTTGAACATCATGTTTGCTTTTCTTGTAAAAGTGAATGAAATAGCGTGATTACTTCTCTGCAAACTTGCAGCAACCTATGTTGATGAGTAGCGTGTGTTGATGAATGAAAATGAGTAACTTATGTTTATGGTTTCATTTTAGGATACTGGTCAAGAATTAATGCCAACTGACATAAAGTTTTCACAAGATTTCGGAGGGGAAAAGGTGATATTATTAAGTTGCCATTGTTCGTTCGACAAAGCCACGTGTCAGAGTCCAGAAAACCACGCGAACGTACGGCCTTAGGTCGTTTAGGAAGGTTTGGCAAAGATGGGGAAGTTAGGAAGGAAATTTATACCCAAAAAGTTATAAAAAAGAAGGAAAAAAGTTAGTAGTCATTATATTGATAAGGAAGGGATCAAGTTATTCATTTCAATATGACTGAAAGGATGGTAGGATAGTTCTTATTCTCGAATATTTTCTGAGTAAAACATCCAGCATCTCAATGACAATTTAGGAAATAGTCCCAGTCTCCATTTCATACAGCCTCAACAAAGGTTGAAATACGCTACTGTCCTCAAATCTAAATATGGCGGTATTGAGATCTAGTTGAGGGGCATTTTCCAACAAAGAGACAGTTCAGTGCTACTGGTGCGATGTAGCAGTCATTCTCATAGCATCTTAAATCGATTGGAATGGACCTCAAGCTCATCATACTCAGAGGGTTGGTGAAGCTGCATTAGATTTAAGATTTGATGGGAGGACGAATTGGAAATTTATTGCGAGGGAAAATGAATTTGAATCAGTTTTCGTAAAAAGTCTTAAAAGAGACACCCCCAAATTTCCGCATTTCTATAAGTTACTATGTTTCCTGTGCCACTATAAGTAAGATATAAGTAGAGTTGTTGCCCTTCTTGTTTCATTTCTTTCAGCGTAAATATCCATCACTAATTAGAATTGTTAGTTTTTTGTCCTTGGTCTCTCTCGCAAAAGTAGTTTGCATAAGGTGAAGATAAAAAAAATAGTATGAAGGGTTTTAAGGCAGAATTTAAGGCCGCAGGAAGGTTTGATAGTTTTCTGAACTCAGCCATGTGTAGAGTTTTATAATGGATTTTACTGTCATCATTATTTGCTTTTTCAAAACGTGTCTGGTCTTGTTTGACTAGATATCTATACAATGCTTCATCATCGAATTGATAATGTTTCTTTTGAAATTATTTTCAACTTCTTGATTTTATTTTATTTATCACCTAATAGGTTACTTTTGAAAAGAACGAAGTTCATGATATGAAACGATTCGGTGATCCAGGTGTAGACTCTTTTCCATTACAAATAAATACGATATACATTGCTTCTTCTCTCGTTTTTGCAACATGTAAATAATTTCGGAACCATAAATGGAATAATCGTTCTATGTTTGCTTAATTTCTGGTGCAATTTTGGAGAGTAGACACAATTGAATTTTTGTATGCTTTTGTAAGTTTAAGGGCGTCCCGAATAAAGTTGAGATTTCTTGTTTGCTATCCTTTGGTAACTTCTGCAGTTCTCATCTAGTAGTGGATTGAGTGGCCAGGCGGCCCAGCCTAGGCCTAGACTGAAGTTAAGCATGACTGAGTACGGTCAGACGCTGGATGGGTGACCTTCCATATAGACTACCAAAAAAATTTACTCTGCCGCTCCTCGGAAGGGACGCTACACTTGGAGTCCCATGCCTGCATACGGCATGTAGAGTCAGAGTTCAACCAAATCAAGGAATTTTATTTTCATTCAGGGAAAATCAAGGTAAAGAGAAAGACATTTCGAAAAATCAGGGAAGTTTTAGAGTTACTAGTGTTTCATTTTAGATTGGTGACTTTCTCTATACTCAGTCACGCATCAAATTAAGTGTGAAAATTTCCAAGTGTTCCCCCCCTTTTTTATGGCATTTTGTCCTGTGCAGTCATTTTGTAAGTGCTGTTCCGCGTTTTATGGAACCAAAAGTTTCAACTGCCAGAAGTAGGGTCGTGTCTCTTCCAAAACCCACATCTGTCGAAGGAATTGATAAGAATATCAGGGAAAATCATGGAAAATGAGTAGCATTTCACGAAAAATATCAGGGAAAATCAGGGAACTTTGTCTTGAAATGGCAGTGGCAACCCAGGCAGTAGACAGCCTTCTCAAAACAAAGCAAACAACAACAACAATAACAACAACAACCTTGTGTCATGTCGCCGTTTCAAATTTGTGATTTCTCTCTGTTTCTAATTTTAGTCTCATTTACCCTCAGCTTATTGACATATGTGTCTTTTGAAGGGCTTCATCTGTTGGGTTTTAAGTCGAAGTCATTTATGAAATCATACTATTATGTGAAACCTGGTTTATTCCTTTACCCTGATGAGACAGTGAGTTTTATTCATAAATTTTTACGTATTTTCTGTGAGTTTTAAATTGTAATATTTGCAGTTTTCTAAAGATAACTGTTTATTAATGTCAGAGCTTAGAGTTTCTAAGGACAATACTACTCATATTTGCGTCCTTTTTATGATATTTAGAGAATAAGCACTTGAACTTATGGTGTTCTATTCCTACATGTAAATTTAATGACTTCATGCATCCTAATTCTGTCCGTAGATTCTTGGTGGCAGTAGAACTGTATTTGCAGCACTTCTAAAGCGATGTCTTGCCAAGAATGTTGTCCCAATTTGTGTTTACATTCCACGTTTGTATTCTATACCAAGAATAGTTGCACTGGTCCCTCAGGTTGGTTCTCTTCTTACGTTGTTGCAACACACAATTTATTCAAAACAGTGATTCATTCAATTAGTTTTATATTTATAATGATGGCGTAAAAGCCATAATTGTTATCGCACTTTCACTTACTATATTTCCAGGGATGTGCCGATGGGGGCGTGGGGGTGTCGCGCCCCCCAATATTTTCAAACTTGCAAGAAAGTTGGTCAAAAGTCAGCCATGCTGCAAAAGGATTGGCCACAGTATTTTCTTTGGCCTGTTTTTTAGTAGCAATAGTTGGACAATTGTTTAGAACGCCCCCTCTCCAACAGACGGTGTCTCGGCACATCGTTGATATTTTCCTCAAGGTCGTCATAGCCCTTCGGTAGCCTCATCAGTATGGATATGTATTTTAGAATTGCAAGCTTTTCAATTCCAGCTATGCAGTTGTAAATCTTGCGTAGCTTTTCAACAACTAAACGTTTTTTTTATAAGAAACAAACTCTCTGGCTTCAGCCTGGATGTTCTAGCTATTTCGTAAAATCAAACCTTAAATGCTTCTTATATTGTAAAGTCTTCCAATGACAATAGCAACCCAGATTAGGCAATTGTAGTGCTAGGAAAAGGATGCTCAGATTTTGTGAGGCATGTAATAGATGTTCATTCTATTTTCTTGCTAGTTTGGTCAAAAATTAACTAGTAAAAACAGTTTTTGCAAGTTATTATTTGAAGCTCAGAATGCCTATATTTCTTAAATGTTTCTTAATTTTTGCCTAATTTCAGCCTGATGTTTCTTATAAGAAAAACGTGTATACTAAGAATAATCCAGCAGCTGGAGGACGAATATATCCTAACTGAGGTGGCTGCTGAAGGGCAATGAAATATTAAAGAAAATACAGTGTGAATGTTAATAATAGTAGTTTTACAAAATAACTGTAGATATAAAATTTCTTAAATATCATTTATACTTTAGCACAGGGAACTCATTAACTCATTCGCAGAAAACTACAGAGACCGAAATGATTAATCAAATTTGCTTTTACTTAATGAATAGTTTTGCTCTTCTCCAAAAATGACTCTTTCAAGTACACTAGGGGCCCCATGCCTAGATGCAGTGTGTACAGTAGGCCTAAATTAGCTGAAAGAGCTAGATATAGCAGCCTATTCCAAACGAAGTAAACAGCAAAAATAGTTAATTTTCTACCGTCACAGTCAATATTATTTCAGTTTTTCCTTATTGTGTACTTTTCTCTAACTAGATCAGAGATCAATTTTGGACCTGATAAGTTTTGCTTTTGCTTTGGATCTGATACCTCTTGCTTAATTTTATACTTTTTTATTCTATCCTTTTGATTACAAGTATTAAGCTATAGCAGTTAAAATTATTTAATTATAGCTTCACCTTCTGCAGTATAACTTTCCTACTCAATTGGAATCGGAATTTTTCTTAGCTTGGTATTTGCGTGTCAAGATTTATCGTTTTCTGATTTGTTTTTTCGTACTAACCAGTTATTATATTCATTTTCAGAAAGAAAAATACGACGATCATGGATACCAAGTAAAACCATCCGGTTTCAATCTCAAATTTTTGCCGTTCAGCGATGACATCCGAAAGTTAAAAGTCGAAGAAGCACCAAAAGGTTATCATTTTCTTTTTAAAACTATTTTGTTAGTATTTTGCCTAACATCATTCTTTGCAATTTTGCATATTGGAACAGACTTTGAGAAGCTCTTTAATGATGATATATTCATCAACATGACTTATTTTCGCTGCACTAGAGCAGTTTCTATAGTTTCTTCTGTACTCAAGAGTACCGAGATATTGGAGGTTTGGAATGAATGGAGAGTTGGAAAAGTTTAAAAAATTTAATAATTAGGGTAGGGGGGCTGGAAATCTCTGAAAATTTAGTAAATTGGAAGTTGGACTAATTGGAATAAGTCTTATATTTATATCATTGGCCTGACGATTCCAACTAAAGTGGGAACGTTGTCCACTATTAAATGTAATTGATTTTCATTTTGGTTCAAATTTGGGGAAAATTATAAATTCACGTCCTCAAAGTTTTGGAAATCTTATAAATAGGGGGATTGGAAAAGATCTCGAAAATTAATAATCGGAGGGGGCGATTATTCGGTACTCTCTAGTACCAGAATTAGGAGCATTGTTATTAAACATACTGTTGTTATGTTTTTTAGCTACAAATGAACAGATCGATAAAGCTAAAGAGATCTTAACTAAACTCAAGTTTGAGTTTAGCAGTGAAAGCTTTGAAAACCCAAGTAAGTATATATCAGCTTTTTTATCGTTATTCCATTTCAGACAAGTTAAATTTTTATAACCCAATGAAGCAGCATTATTGAAATAATCGATTTTTATTTTGCGACAGTTCTTCAACGGTTTTTCCGGACTTTAGAAGCATTAGCTCTTGACAAAGATGACATTGAAGAAACAGTCGATACAACAGGTTGGTCAATTATTTATCCAATTATTTTAGTATTTTCATTTCGTTTTGCACCTGATCTTTAGTTGCAGATGATCATTTTTGCTGAGGTTTTTCTGTTAGAGGAGAGGGGGCTCTTTTTGTTGCTAAGCGCCTGTCTCAGTGAGTGATTGTGACATATTGAACGAATGTATCGCCTCTCCCGTCATTATTTTACTGTACAACTAGCCAGTGCATGACAACGAATTTTTCAATCCAAATAAATTGTTTACATCCTCAATTGCATGATGAAAACTATTTATTCAAACAGTACACTCTACATTTATAGAAGACTTTACATGAGCTTTTATACTTTTTCTACGTACTAAAATGGTTATTTAGATGCCATTAAATAATGATCTTGTTGTGTTACATGCTATGATTATATAATGGCCTTTTCATCAAAGCTTATGTAGAGCTTACTCTATATATACTATTTGAATCAACAGTTTTGATCGTGTGCTCATAGTTTCTTCTTGCCATGACAATAAGGCTGTCTTCACTATCCTCAATTGGCAGCTTCATTATTCTCATTGGCGGTTACTTTTTATAGATAGAGCCGTCGAGAGAATTCAGAGGCCCCGCAGCAAAAGAGAAATACAAGCCCCCCTGCGAGCGAAACGAGCAGAAAATTTTTAGGATCTAGAAATTAGCTTTGAAAAATTACAACTGATTTACTTTATAAGACCCCCGGACCTTGAAGCATTAGGTATTATGAGGCCCTTGCACTTAGAGATCCTGGGGCAATTTCTCCCTCCTGCCCCCTCTCGGTGACCCTGGTTATAGAGTACCTAGATTGTTGATACAAGACCTTTTTTACAACACTTGTAGAAAGATTTCAGCAGTCCTTTATGATGAAGCTTCCAGACTCCTTGCTTTACTCTTCGTTTTGTATTTTATATTTTAGCACCAAACACGGAGATAATGGAGAAAAAAGCAGGTGCAATAATGAAGGAATTTAATGATATGATTTTTCCGGCTGGTTATGATGCAAATAGTGGAAAGCGGAAGGTTCGTAGGGCATTTCTCTATCCATATCAAAATGTTTATTACTGATTTTTTAATTTTAATTTGTGTAGCCTTAGTCTAATTTTTCGTTTTTAGACTGTTTAGTTCTCTAATCTGTTTGCTAGGCTTCAACGAATCAAGGAGCAGCTCAGAAGAAACCAAAAATTGAACTAAGTGACATTGATATAGAAAAGGAAGCACAAAATAATCGGGTTAGTTTCAATTTTCTTATAGTTGGTAAAGAGTTCAGTGATTTATTTTCCTGTTATCTAATTAGTTACGTTTTATGTTGGATGTACTCATTCTGTTGAGTACGCAGTTATCCCTTACAGAGCCCCAGTGAGATTTCAGAGGCCCCTAGGTCATAGAGAAGCACGAGTCCTCCTGCGAGTGGGGCGAACGGAAATAAGCTCCCCATACCTGGAGCTTATTAGGCCCCTAGATTTTGAAGCCTTAAGACAGTTCCCCCCTACCCCGTCTTAATAGCTCTGATATCTAGAAGTACAGGCACTGCTGGTTTATTCAAGTATGTATGTGTACCCAAACATGCACTGGTGACTACGGTACAACTCTACACTGGAGGTGTAAATGCTGTTTTTTGACACTCTCCAATTGAACACAATGCGTCTACAACTTTGCCAACGTTAGACATCTTGAAAACTTGTTTACACCTGTGGGGCTACTGGCATACCTCTGGCGTGAGTTGTACACAGAATGCACCCTTAACTTATGAAGAATCAGTGCACTAGTTGTTATTCTTTAAATTTTTGTTAGGGGCTTATCCGTTGCATTAGAGCCACCGGAAAATATTCGGTAGGCGGTATATATCAGATTATGATTTATCTATCAGATAATATTTCTTATCATTTAATTTATACATATCAGAAATTAATGAATCGTTATTATATTACTATCGTTTCATCAGCTGAATTTCTCAGAATTATTTAGTCGTTGCAGTTTATGGAATTTTTGTTTGCCTTTTTGCAGTTAAGCCAACTTACTGTTCCGATTCTTAAAGAATTCTGTCAGTCGAAGAAAATAAAGCCAGCTTCAGCAAAGAAAGCCGATTTGATAACTGCAATAATGACTCATTTTCAATTGTGATTATTACGAGTACCTGAGAGCTAATTATTGTTGTCGTCTATATGCAGAACTATCAAAACATCGATAACTATGGAGAATTCTGCTTCTTAAACAGTATTTACCGTAATTACTCATATAAACGCCGCTACACTTATTTTTTCTCGTACTTCAAAATGCGGCGCTTGTTCGAGGGTGGTGCTTATTTTCAAAGAAAAGAAAGAAAATAGTTTATAAATAACATTACAATATAGCTTGTCAATGACTTAGTACAGAATAAAAAGAAAGCCCATTACAGTCAATTTGAAGTGTAACAAAATGTAAAGGTCCATCTGAATCTTATGAAATAATAAAGTAGGAATTTATTGACTTATTTGTTAGTTTTGTATGCTTTACACGCCATGTTAGAAATAACCAATGCCTTTGCAAAAGTGATAGCCTTAGCCTGAGTTTTATTGCGGTGCTTATTTGAGGGTGGCACTTACTTCAAAATCCAACCATAAAGTGCCGCACTTATTCGAAGGCAGTGCCTGTTCGAGTAATTACGGTACTTTGAATTGAATGAATTTGGTCGCTTTTTTCGGCCCTGCTTACACTGCTACGGATCACTTTTGATGCGGATCGAAAAGTAATTCGTGACACTGTAAGCAGGGCCTAAAAGCTCTGATTGTATTTGTTCCGGATCACTTTTGATTCTCTTGTTAAAAGGATCAAAAGTGATACGACTGATCGTACCAGTTTTGCTACGAACAGCTAAAAGTAGTGTATATGGAAGGGTAATCAGTATCACTTAGGATACGAATCAGAAAGTGATCCGTAGCAATGTAGACTGGGCGTTAGTAGGCAGTTGGGGGTAGGGATGACTCTTGCTCCCCCACTGCAATTGTATTCAAGGGCTTTTCCTTTTTTGATAATCTGCAGCCATTAAAGGAGTGGTTGATATTGAAAGTAGCACATCCCAAAATGGGTTGTAACATGAATATCATGATTAAGCTGATATTTCAGGAGTGTCCAGCTGTTTCCACAGCATTTCGCCTATTGAATGGCTCATGACATTTTAGGTCATGTAAAGTAATATAGGATATAAGAAAGTGATACGCTGAATTGCTTTTGATGAAAATCCTGTCAGAATTAGAAATGAATGGTGAAATTCAAGAGGTTTCTTGGTTTTGTTAGCGCTGAAACGGAGAAAGTTATCTGTGAATTCCCAAGTGATCTTGAAATATAATAACAGTATCACATTGCTGTCTTTGCTCTTTGCTCAAAAGAAAATTTCGGTAATCGTGGCCTAGAAGGAATTTCTTAGATTTAACTAACTTCTTGCATATAGTTGGACGCCCTGGAGTGGCCATAGTGGAAAGTTTTTACTTTAGTTTCTCTAATAGAAGGGGGGAGAGGTAACAGAATGAGGGGTGTTCATTTCAGCCAATTTTAAATCAAAAGAGCGTGTTAATAGAAGGGGGTATACATGTCAGCAAATTTTCAATAAAAAGGGGGTGTTAATAGAAGGGAGTTCGTGGTGGTAAATTGTTTTGTTTAAAGGCAATTCCATTATCTACGTGATCTAATCATGATCAATTTGTAAATTTTAGTAGAAGGGGTGCTAACAAGCAATGGGGAGGGAGGGAAAATTCCCATGAAAATAATAGACTGGGGCGTCTATTAGAGATACTAGAGTATGTTGCAAAGATCTGCGTAGTACATTGGCAGGCTAAAAATTGGAGTGGTGTAAATTGTAGTAAATTCATTGGTCGCGTGGTGCAAATTTGACAGTTGTATCAAGATTGAAATTTCGTACATTTGAACTGTACACTTGGCAGCTTCTGAGAATGAGATCTCGCATCAATTTTGCGGAAAGAAAGTGGTTTGGCACACTACATGACGCTGCCTTGGTGCAAAATTGTAAAATACTCAGCTCAGACAATCCGCTTTGTAAATCGACCAGATAAAACAATTTAAGATAAACAGCGATTCAAATAGCAGCAAAATTATGCGATCCAAAGTGCAATCTTTTTTTAGGCTCTATTTCAACATAAACTACACGATACCATCTTTTGTCCATATATTTGACCGTAGTGCACATCAGAATTTCTTTAAAATTGTGTCATTATCATTGAACTATATATAAATATAGTTCCATGGTCAGTATCTGTCGCTGCGGTGGAGATTTGCGCAAATGCATCGAGAACGAGGCTTAAATTTGAAGCAAAAGTTTCAACAACAGTTTGAAGTGGGAAGGAGGAAAGCGGAGCTGAAGCGAGGAGAATTAAAACGGAAGCAGTACCAAAGCGTCGGAGGAGGAAACCAATATATTCAGACTTGGCCTTGTCCGTTGCCTTGTTTAATGCTTTTATGTTGATTTTAAGAAGCTATTGCTGACTTTCTTAGAGTTGACTCTCGTGTCTGACTCAACCAACCTCGAAAATCACTCAGAGTGTTTGATGTTAGAGACAAATTCAAGATAAGCGTGAGCCAAGAACTCTTGAGGACCTACGCTTCTTGACCCGTGCCTGCAGAGTTGTTGGAAACAAAGGTTGTAATGCTGATGTTGCCTGCAACACCTTTCGGAAGTTTGCGGTCAAGACAAACAGGATTTGTCATTGCTCTCTATTTCACCTCAAAGTACTAGCCATGTCAGTGTTTTTCAGAAGTGTTTTCCCCTTCTTCTCAAAGAAAGAAAAGAAAAAGGAATGTACAAATGTAATAAAGGGTGTGGATCCAAATGAAATTTGGGAACTTATTAGCGAAATAGGTGATGGCACATTTGGTAAAGTGCACAAGGTTGGTATCTATCATGTTGCAAGTTGGTTAGGGTATACTGTGAGTTGATTACTCTTGTAGTTATAAGGCTGTCGCTATGTGTATTCAAATGTCAGCTACAGAAGGGGAGACCCATGCCATTTTTCTAGGGAACCACAGCGGCTGCATTAAATGTAATGTTAACCCTTCTCACAGTCAGTGAGGTCAGTGGCGGAGGTTGAGAATCTTGAACTCATGTATTCAAGTAACGATTAGCTGTATTGAATAGAAATCCTCATTTGACATACGTTATTTATTGATTTACGCAATACATTTATGCAAAGAAAAGAGGTTTTGTTGAGAGTCTGGTAATGCTTTTGTTTACTCTGGGAATTTTCAATTCTTTGTGGAGAAAATAATTCCTGATATTATGTTTTAAATATCATCTTAAAAGTAAACAATTGTGACGCATCGATAAAAAATTTTTATAGACGTCCTTCCCTTTTTCTTTCTATAAGCTCTAGTTTTCATATCGGATTACTGTAGACTTGGGCAATTTTTTGCTATTATTGCAAACCTGAGGGCAGCCTGTAGACTGGCTGATAAGTTGTCCAATGTGTTTTGGCTTCCTCATTCCTTTATGCTCACACCATTGTGGTTGAAACAGCCTCTTATTATCCTGTGATGTTGTAGTCCATGGCTGTATTTTGCTGCAATACAGTAGTGTTGTGAATTTTTATTGTATACAAATCAAAGCAAGTGATTGCTTCCCAAGTCCTTTTTATTGTTGGTTATTTTACGCCCTTATGCAACAATTAGGCAATTATCCTTCATATTGGGAAACACAGTATTATAATGTTCCACTTCAAGAGTGATAATTGAGTGCAAATGCTTTTTGTAGTCTAAGCTTGTTATGATAGATTGGTAGAGAACCCACAATTTATACCATCATTTGCCTAGTTGGGACCATATTTCTGTTATCATTTTGATATGAAAACACCAAGATTTAATCATTCTTTACTCATAGGTTGAAAGGTACCATTAAAAGTCATCTTTGTGGCCACCAGTGAATCAAACACTTTGACAGACAACAACTGCACATTTGCATATTCACCTGTAACATATCACCAAGTTTTACCATTTTTGAGACCACCAATCCCTCTTGTAATACTTCATAGCATAGCACACCATATGAAATATAAAATAGCATAGCAGATCAAGGTACCACCCTCCCCCATAAGGACAGACATAGCAGTGAATAATCCCTAACATAACACTTCTCATTGGTTGGGCAAGTGCCCTTAGGGGCAGGATATGATGCTAAAAGGGTGCATTTTACCACAGGTAACATGTTTACTTAGGCAATTTCTACAGACATTGGCCTTATTTACAGTAATTGGGGGGGGGGCACAAAGTATTTTCTTTTCCAATGAAGGCTTTGCAAAAAATAGCTGAGAAGCACTACCTTAGCAGAACCTCTCATTTGTTATTCTTAGGCCCAAAGAAGAACTGATGGTCTGTTGGCAGCAGCTAAAATTGTACCAATAAATGATGAAGCAGAGCTTGAAGATTTTATGGTTGAAATTGATATTTTATCAGAATGCAAACACAATCATGTGGTTGATATGTTTCAAGCATATGTTCATGATAACAAACTGTGGGTAAGTACTCATTTCAGATATATTTTTCAGCATGCTTGATTTTCTCCTGTTTGCACAGAGTAAACATTTTGATCCTACTGTTGTGCAAATGAAACCAACCAATGATGCAAATTGTTTTAGTCAAGCTTATGTCTTTGATAGGCAATATGAAACTTTATCTCTTGGTGCCTTATTGTTATAACAATTATTTTTTAATCTGTTCTAGTGTCAGTTGCAATTCAATAAAAGTGACATTTAACATTTAGCATAAGTGCTATGATCACAAAATATAATATTCATTGGAATTGATTATTTAGGCTGTAGGGACTTAAGTTTTGAAAGGATTGTCCATATTTACTTTTTAGAGATCTGTTATTATTGAGAATTATTGAATTGCATTATTCACAATTTTGTTTTCAAATAGTTGGCAGTATGCTTCATAATAATTGCCAGTAGAATAATATACTATATGATTGTTATACAAATGATCAGCTTTAAAGCTCTGATATGGGAAAACTGTTATGGAATGCAAACATTCCTTCAGATAAATCCAAACCTTTAGTTGTTTTGTTGCTAATCATTTTCAACATGTTGCTCAAAATATTTATGTGGTGTACTGTTATCACAGTAGTAGCCTCCCATCACTGTTAAGAAACCTTATCTTCCTTGGGCTTAAATTGTCCTTAAAGAGCTTCATTATTATACTGTACCTCTCTCTTATTAGCCCCCCTCTGGAAGATTGAATTTTTAGTAAACCTGGGAGCTCAATAGAGCTGTTAAGGTATACTTGTCAGCCAGAAATGAAGAATTAAGTAAGCAAGTTACTCAGAGATGTAGCATGTCAGAATTAATGGACAGTATCTGACATATTATTTTTATCAATGATTTCATAAAAAACTTGTCTTTGCAATTTACTCAATCCTAGCATCTGTATCAAGGAAGTTATTTTTTGCCATTTGCTATTGTAGATGATGCTGGAATTCTGTCCTGGTGGTGCAATGGATGACATTGTTCTAGGTGAGGCAAGCAGGTTTTTATACAGCATGTGAAAGCAATTTTATGTATAAAAAAGACCTTTTCTACACCTTCCACCCCACTAATCACAGGTTGATAGTTGGCAAATTGTACCTACATGCCATACTTATCACTCCATGCTACACCATGCTGCATTGGCTTCATATTCATTGTTACTCTGCAAGGATTTTCCTTTATTTCCAATTTTTACATGTATATTTTTTCAATACACAGGATCATGGTAATTGCAAACATTTCTTATTTTTATAGTACGTTTTAAAGTAAATATTCTAATTTTCATTTTAGATTTGGAAAGGGGTCTGGATGAAAATGTAATTCGTGTGATTTGTAGGCAATCAGTTGAGGTTTGTTCAATGAATTGTTTGAGTAGTTGCTTATTTTGTTGTGGTACAGACAAAAAAAGGAAAACAATGGAAAGCAAAAGCAAATAATTGACCAATGTGATCATATTTTGCTGATTGAATTTGATCTTTGTACATATTGCGGGGTAATTTGGTAATTTCCATCTGAGATCATCTTTGCAATGCCTAATGGGAGTGTTGCTACATGCAAAATAAGTTCAATCTCAAATCCATCCTTCTCTGCCAATTATAGCTCATAGATACTGATAATCTCTAGTGATCAGCATGGTCATAGTAGATTTTCACAGTTTGAATACATCCCTGCTTTTAAGTTGTTAGATGGTCTTCGGATGGTTTTCAGTTTTTTGCTTTACTTTTTATTATTATTGCAATTTCATTTGTGGAGCCAATTTTATGGTCTCTTGATTATCATATTAAAATAGGAATAAGATCAAAATAAAATTAGAAAAATACATTGAAAGAGTAAATACCCATTTCATAGACAAATCAGCCTGAAAACAAGTAACCTTTCTGCAGTGAAAAAGCCTAGTTTTCTTTGGCACTGTTTAATGATCTTTCTTAAAAAATGGCTGATTTGGATCTCTGCCGTTTGCTTTCCCCTCAAGTTTTGTATTAATTTCCCTCCTCTTTCCTTCATAACAACATAATTCTCTGCAAATTCTCATTATGTCACCAGTGTATTCTACACCTCTGTTTTTTGATCTTAAGTAGTTATATAACTAGTGTATTGCACTGACATACCCATGATGGGGAATAGGTGGTATGCACCCCCTCTCCTTTGAATGTGGCCCTCCAGATTTGCCCAAAAGCAAGACAAAGCATTGGGATGTAAGCAGAAAGGGCATTCCATGCATTTATGGGAACTAGCCAGGTATGGCTCAAAATATTGTTTTGGATTTGTCATCCCTGGTGCCTTTACTACTAGAACCTTGGGTTTGCCAATGGTGAATTTTTCGAAGTCAGTAGCTAGTTGGCAGATTTTTGTTGATGCATCACATAATAACTTGCATATAAGCTGCCCTTGCATGTAAGCTGCAGCCCTGTTGAAAAATTGTGTTCATTGTAGCTTAGTTAAGTCAAGCTCTGTAACTTTTAGCTGATTTTATAAATCTGCTGGATAGGCCTTATTGTAAAAAATATTATCTATCTTTTATTGGGAATGATCCTATTTTCCATTTTGGAAAGAAAGTGGAAATCATGCTTCAAGATTGCAATTTAATGGTAGCGAAAAAATTTGCTTGAAAATGGTGAATGCAAGAATGACTTTACACTTTATGTCTGTAAGCAGGTTTTGCAACAAAGAATTTTGGTTTCTGATTTGCTAGATTAAATTTAGTGAAAGAGGACATAGCAAAAGAAAGTTACTGGCAGATAGTTAACTTTCCTAGAATTACCAACAAGTGATGGTCACTGTGCCAACTTTTATTGTCAAATCAAAAAGTTTTTGATGGGTTTTAACAAAAACTAGAGAGTGTGACACAGCCCCCAGTTAGCTCCTACCTTAGCACCCCCTACACCTCTGCTTCTAGTAATCAATTGATTTTTACCTTTATGTGTATGATGGTACATTGAGGAAATGCAATATAAATATGATGATTGAATTCGCTAGTTTTTGCTGTATTCTGTCATAGTATCCTTCTTTGCTTCATGTTCTCGCAACCTTTGGCCTTTATGCTCTCTTTAGACTTCCTGTTATCTTACTATCAGTTCATTTGAAAGAACATTCCTCCAAATTTTTGGCTAGATATTACTAGACTTCTCTCAAAGTGATGGCTTTTAGAAATCTAACAATGGAGTCATACAGAAAGGAGGAAAATGGAGACTTAATGTTCCTTTAAATATAATCCATTATCAGCTACAAATAATTTCTTGCAAACAAATTTACTATGCATACAGCTTACAATCATAATTTATTTGATGTTGAAGTCATATTTATATGGTAGTTTCATTCCTATTCACCGTTCTGTTTGATGTTTGAATTGATTTGCTTTTCCCCATTAAATATTTAAATAATGTTCTATTAAAATAGACATTCTCCAGCTCTTTCTTTCATCTAACCATAGAAAGGAATTTTGCATATATAAATATATATTACTGCTTTCCATGCGTTTGTCAACACAATTGTTTTAATTTCAAATTATTCTGTTTGCATGCATAAGATTTGTGTACTGTGTGTACTGGAAAAATCATCCAATATTAAATTCCTATATTTATTTAGAGAAACTATGTGTTATTTTTTGACACATTTTGGTTATGAGTTTTGATATTAGATTGAAGCTTTTAAAAACTTATCTGTTTGAGCTGCACACTGGAACAATTGCTGGGATAGGCAAATAACGTAACCTCCTTAACTACCTGTAATGTAAATAATTTTGCCTACGAAAAGATTGCTGTTAGTTTTATCACTAGTTTCTTTGCAGGGTTTATTTGATCTACTCTCTCTTTTTAGGCCCTTGCCTTTCTTCATGAAAGAGGCGTTATACATAGAGATTTGAAAGCAGGAAATATCTTGCTTAGAGAGAACGGAAGCATCAAATTAGGTAATGATGGACTACTAAGACTAAGTCCTTTTTAAATTTTGTTCGCTTTGTCGTCAGTCATTGTTTAACTGCATGCTCAGTTGTTGCTGTCTCTCTTTATTTGTCCTTGGTTTGTCTCTCAGGGGAATTTTTTCTGATTTCCTGTTTGTTTTTTGTGGTGTAGCTGATTTCGGTGTATCTGCGAAAAACAAGAAGCTTTCTCAAAGAAGAGATACATTTATTGGGACTCCTTACTGGTAGATTCATCTTTTTTAACTAACTTTATATTTACTTTTTTCGCTCTGTTTTATGTTGTTCTTATGTAGAGAACAATCATCAGTTATAACTTGTTTTCCTTAAAAGGACTTAGATTCGTCAATTAATCAAATGATGTACAATACGTTATCCTATTCAAAATTACTGATTATATTGTCTTTAGTGGCAATTAGTTTCGGATATTTTACTCTTTATCTCATTTTCTTTTGATGTAGTTTGATATTCTTGCCAGACTTAATATCCACTTTGTTTATTTGCAATTCATGAAAGTACTGTGATATTTCATGTTATAAATGTTTTATTAAAAGCCATCAACTGCAAACATTGAAATTTATTTTGAGGTGCAGGCTTTTATGATTCTATTAAGCTGATTATAAATATATTGATCGTATTTATTATTCAAGGATGGCTCCAGAAGTGGTGATCACAGAAACATGCAAGGACAACCCATATACTTATAAGGTATAACAATACATTTAACATTCAATATCTCGGCTGCCCGATAATTCGAACATTTCCTGCCTCGAACGACTTTTCATTTACCCTTGTTTTCGTCCCTGGTATCGTGACTGCCAGTTATCTTGAGTAAATTTTGGGAAGTTCGAGATACCGGATGCCATTTTTATCTACCTACTCTTAGGTACCGAATAAGCGCCCCCCGCTTAGTTTTTCGAAGAATTGTCCAACCCCTCGCTCTTATTAGGCCCCCGGCTTATTAATTTTTGAATTTTTCTAGGAGAAACCTGGGTATAGTTGACACCTTTGTTGAGTTACCCAAATATTGAATGAGATACATGTGGCGAGATTCCGAAAAGTATTTGCTTCCAGTGATGTTAATCGGGGGTTTTTGTATTTGTGCTGGTTGTTGCACAGTCAACCCAAACTTCTGACCCCCCTCCCCGGTTCCTCCGACCACTCCGCTTATTTCCTCTTAAGGAATCCCCCAAACCCCCTGCTTTTTAGGACCCCCACTTATCTGAGACCTAAAATTTTGGTATTTATAGCTACCCTCTTTATCTAGATACAGAGTTCTGCAGCTTTTTTTGTGTTTAGTACCATTTCATGTAGCAAATTTTTATCCTGTACCAGCACGAAAACACATAGAAACCACATAATAGACTCTTTCAAGCCTTGTTTATCTAGTGCCAAATATCTTTCGACCGGGCGTAGTGGTAAGGGACCGCTGGTCTACAATCGTCGCCAAAAGCCCTTTGGACACTTGAAAGACAATGATGAAAGGCATATTCTTCTCAAATTTTCACCCATGCGCCTTTCATGCACATCTTATCACCCAGCAGTGCTTGAAACTAACTTTTTAGCCAGTTGTCCTTGGAAAAGTAGTGGACGACATCTACTTATCCTGAAGGAGTTTCTACTAATCCTGCTTGCCATCAATTTGTATGACATATTCACATTTTGCAGCAGAGTGGAATCTGTTCCCTCACTGTTTTCAAAATGGCGATTGAAAAGTTAATATTATGAGCGTAACCAACATGATTGAAAGGGCGATTTTATGATGCTAAGTTTATATTTAGCAAGTGCAAAACCAAAATTTACAGCTTAAGACTTCCACTCGTCCTGGAGAACAACTAACTCAAACGTTTAGTAGTTTTCTGGCAAATTTTACTCGTTTTAGAGGAGCGAACGACCGTTAATTTCGAGCACTGCTGTTTCGTTCGTGAAACACTTGGCGTATTGTTGTTCCATTACCGCATACACTTCTCCCAAAAGCCAGTATTGGTTGGGAGAAGAAGAAGGATGAAAGTTAAGCGTAAAAATAGAGATACGAAGAACCCCAGAGCTTTTGGCAGCTGTTTTAGATGGTCGAACGTTGAGTCTTGCATCTTTTTCTTTGTATAGGCCGATATTTGGAGTCTTGGAATCACGTTGATAGAGCTTGCTGAAATGCAACCTCCTTACCATGAGATGCATCCAATGCGAGTTTTGTTCAAAATAACAAAGTCAGATCCTCCAGGATTAAGCTGCAAATCGAACTGGTTTGAAAATACGATAATTCTTGTTGTTTTGAATCTTAATCCAGATTTTGTTAATGAGAATGCGAAGCATTATATGTCTTTCAGCTTTGTTTTCAATCCACTAAGGTTGTATTGGTTGTCCAACTCATATGCACTTTTGTTACAAGAGTAAAGTTGATAAGAATATTCAGGCTCAGACTCACCGAAATTTAAGAATAGTTTAAGAATAATGCAAGGCTCAAGCTTCATCAACACTTCTTTTGCATTCAAGTTTTAGTGTTGTTTGCAGATGAACGTTTGCACTATCGATGCAGTATTTGTTATTCTGTTCCTCTTTTGATTTGTTTTATGATAAAGTAAGATACAGATAAAGGTCAAAATACATTCCTTTAATTTTCAGACGAAGTTACTCCTCTCAAATTTAAGAATAATTTTGGAATAATCTTAGGCACAAAAACCTGAAAAATTTAAGAATTTTGAGGCTCAACAAAAAGCTAGGTATTCTTGTAAAAAAGTTGTGCGTTTGAATGAGGAGTCTGCAGAGTTAAAATTCCTTAAAATTAAAAAGTAATATATGATTATCCTGTTACATATGGACATCATTTCCAACTGGTTTCTTTCAACCCTCCTTGGTTACCAAAATTTGCGTAAAATGCATTTGTGGATCGTTTGAGTCATCGTTTTTGCTGAGAGGGTTTAAGCAGGATTATGAAAGCTCATGCAAGAAGTGAAGTCGTTCTTATCAGCACAATATGTCGGATTATTTCATCTCACTTAAGATATTGTTAATCTTTTACATTGTTCATTTATATGACGTCACAAAAAGGACCTTGAAATGGCTATCAAGAGCAAATTTCAACTGGATCTATATAATAATTATCGAGATATAGGCAACTGAACGCTGACTTGGTTTCTATCAAATCATTGTATCTTGAGCCTGTTTCTTAAAGTTATAAACCAGACAAAAAATCGTTTTTATGGCAAGCTTCCGATTGCCAAATGGTCATATTTCAACCCATTTTATATCATTCGACTAAAATTTCAATATCAGGTATAATTTGTATATTTTTTCAGATCATAGGGCAAAATATATAAGTACTAAAAATACTTTTATGACGTCATAACTTGTGAAATCTATTGAAGATTGTGCTTATGAATGGTAACATATTCTCAGTTTATAAATTGCAGGTATCAACAGATTTTCCACTTTAAAGCAAATTGCTGCGAGACAGTAGTTAGAAGGAGATTGAAGATCTTTCTTAGTATTTGATTAATGCTTCATTTGGCTCTTATTTGTATTGAATAACAATATTTTGCACCCCTTTATATTTCCATAGGTCTGCCGAATTCCACGATTTTATCAAGGATTGCTTAATAAAAGACCCCACAGTAAGGTCATCTGCACAAGCACTTCTTGAGGTAACTTGACATCAGTCCATTTTTGTCGTTTGCACATGCTTGTAATCTGAACTTTTGGAAGGAAGCTATGACTTTTTGATTGATTCAGTGCCCAGAACGTATCATTTTGATGAAATTTAATATTGGAATGATAAATATTGGAATGCTTTGCATATTAGATTTTGAATACAATTTGAGTGTTGAGCTCGTAAAACTCATGCTAGATGTACCGTTTTACTTGTAGCAGTGCACAAATGTTTCTACACACTGCACTGGAAGGCCACTTTTTTCTTCCTAGTATTATTCTATGTATTTCCTGTCATTTTAATGTTTTTTATAAGGAACCTAGCATATGTCCTAGTTCTGTTTTATAAGTTTTGGGCCTCTTTTTGCTACATTGTATTACTTAGATGTCATCAACATTCCCTCAATTTTAACTTTAACAGGCCTTCGACTTGTACTTCCCTAAAAGTGGATCCTTAGACAAATAACCACTTGTATCTTCATTCAACAGTTTCTTTAATTGCAGTGAAATTCGAACACTCTTGTTAACAACATAGCAACATTCGTTTGTTGACTTACTTCTTTCATAGACCTTATCTAAAATCATTGTTTATGTCAATGCTTCTATTATCAAATTTTCACCCCATACATTGCCTCAACTATATTCCATTGCAGTTTTGATGTACGACTTCTGCGATTTCTTTCAGCACCCATTCATCCGCGAAGTATCGGATAATCAACCATTGATTGATTTATATCGGCTCATGAAAACCGAAGTTGTTGAAGTGCTTGAGGATCTTCCTGAGGATACAGACGTACGTGCTTTGGATATTCGTCATTTCAACCCGTATAGCTTCCTCATTAATGGTTTTCATCGTTCATTTCTTTTTTGCAAAAGCTATGAATTTCCCTTTAGGGACGTAGTCGCCACTGTCATAGCAATTTCTACTCTGTCATAATAACCTTTGGAGAGTATTTTAGCTGTCAATATTCAACTTAACTCAGCTGATTTGAAACTACAGTTTCTTGTATCTTGTGTAAATTTCCGAATTGAAGATGGTTTTCTTTGTAGTAGCTTCTCTTTATCTGCGAGTTATCACGTCCCTCCCTGTTTCTTGGTTTTAACGCTTTCTCCACCCCCCTACTCTTATGCCAACCCCCCTAAGTTTTTGATTTTGAGATTTCATGAGTGAAAATTGCTCTATTGGATGTTGAATTGAATGATTAAGCAAGTAGTGTGAATGTGCAAAAATCATGTGTATAAAAATTTCCTGCCCTTTATTTCAGCCCAGCCATTTATTCCAACCCCCTGCAATTATTATGTACTCTAGAGCATTCTTCAAATACAAAAAATAAGACCATTCAGAATTCATTTCATTTTTCGTTTCATTTTTACATATTTATACAGGGGTACAAATCCATTATTATGTACTCTAGAGCATTCTTCAAATGCAAAAAATAAAACCAATCCAAATTAATTTCATTTTTGATTTCATTTTCATTTTTTACATATTTATACAGGGTAAAAATTCAGACTACAAACAGTTTTACAACTGGCCCTGTTTGAAACAAAATAACTAATTTACAAAGAAAAAAAGATGCAAATGCACTGAAAATATTGCACTAAGAATACTTTACTGACAGTCTCTAATACACCTTTTTGTTTATTCAAGAAAGTGGTTTATCAGAAAGCGGTATTCAGCTGCTTAAAAAGTTAAGAAAGTTCAGCACTGGATTTTTAAAATTTAAGAAACTGGTTTTTAGTGTTTATGCATTTAAAATTCCATTTATTTGTGTACAAAATATCATGTATGTGATGTAGGCTACTCTATTGTTCCTAATAGAAGGGGGACGGCAATAGGAGATGTTCATATCGGCCAAATTATAATAGAACGGGGTGTGAATAGAAGGGTGGTGTTCATGTCGGCTAGTTTTCAATAAAAAGAGGGTGCTAAAAGTGCTAAAAGAAGGGGGTATGCATGTTGGCAGTTTTTCAATAGAAAAGGAGTGTTAAGAGAAGGTGGTTTATGCTGGTAAATTGTGTTATTAAAAGGTAATGTAATTCTCTGCGTGTTCTGATCATGATCGATTGTAAAGTTTAATAGAAGGGGGTGTTAATAAGCAAGAGGGGAGAAGAAAATTCCCCTGAAATCAATAGATGGGGGCCCCCTCTATTAGAGACACCAGAGTATTTACTTAGATTTTTATTATCATTTCAAGTGTACATTGAGCTTTTTCACTTTCCATTAAGCAAAACATATGAAATTAAGAATTTTTGCTAAGAAATTCTTGAGAAGGTTTTAATACTGGAATCGTGAAAAAGTTATGAAAGTTTCAATACTGGGAGGAAAAAAACTTTCTTATAAAAAACATGTATATGTCCTACGAATTACGATAAGAAATAAAAAGATAGTAAATTGCATGATGTAAAACACAAAGAAAAATGAAAACTAACATGACGTAAGTGTTTTGTTGGATGCTTTTAGGTAATTCAGACCATTATATTGCTATATTTGCATGATGTATTTTTATGCGGCCTAAACTAAGTTGCTTTCCCTTCAGGCGAAAGAGAACAACGGAAGCAGCATCAGTAAGTCCTTTTCATCAGACACATTGAACAGTATGGCCACTGAAGATGACAGCAGTTCAAGTCAAAAAGACGATTCGTCTATTAGAGACAGCGACAGCGGCGTTCCACCGATGCCCCTGCGAAAGATCAAAGAGATAAGTGATTATGACGATTTGAGTGAGAATACAGACATTACAAAAACCAAATCGAAGGATTCAGTCGCTGGAGCTGACGCCAGCGCTGAATTAGTTGGATTTAAGGAGAATCCTGAATTGAAAATTCAAATGATTGAAAATGAGGATGCCACAAGGAATGATTTACCTTCCTTGCAGAAGCGAGGCGAGTTATTAACTCCAAAAAGGAACCCCGAAATTGACATCTCAGATGAAAGTGTGGAGGAGGAAAGTATTGAGCATAGGAAAAAAGATGGTGGGGCTGAACTGCCGTTAGTTCCCGATGAAAAGGACAAATACTCAATTCGAGTAGACGATGCTCTTGCAAAATTAGACGAACTTGACGATGAAAGCATTGAAATCGACAATAAAGACTTGAAAGGAGACAAATTCAAAAGGGAACTCAGACTGGACTCAGTATCGAAATATAAAATTGATAGTAACGAAAAGCTACCTGTTGCACATAATTCGGAGGAAGTTAAAGAAGAGGAAGAAAGCAAGAAGGAGAAAGACGTTTTGGGCCTAAAGGCTGAATTAAATAAATTACAAATTGACGAAAAGGGAAATGCAAAAAAGATCGATGACGATGATAAGTCAATTTCGGGATCTGATGCTGGAAGCACTGTTACAAGTCCAAAACGAGTATGTAGTGTTTTTGTGGATTTTGTTCTTTTTTACCTTATCCAGTGGATTCCTATTTGCATATAATGCTCATCTGTGAGAGGATGGAAATAGGCAGAGCCGTCGAGAGGGGAGGGCAGAGGGGGGAAAATTCCCCCAAGACCTCAAAGTCAGGGGGTTCCATAACTCCAAATGCTTCAAGGCCTAGAGGAGTTCATATGGTGAGACCAGCTGTATTTTTCCGCAGTTACTTTCCAGGCCCTCAAATTTTCCGCTTGGTTCGCTAGCAGTTACTCTTCTTTCTCTTTTGCCCGCGAAATATTTCTGGAAGCGGGCATAGTTAGTGGCATTAATTTCTTCCTTGATGTTGCATTTAGAGCTGTAGAATTTATCACTCTACCCTCCCTTTAGACCGTTTTCTCTAAATATCTCTGCTTAATGGAAACAACACAATCATCAGAAATAAGATCAATTACTTACTGTTTTCATCCTCTTTGACTGTTTTGTGAACAGATCGATACCCTGTTTAATAAGCGAGCAAGGGATTAATCAGGTTACCTTCCTCTGTGAAAGGCCTCATTTTCAGGGATGTTTCAAATGGATGCTGAGTGTAAACTCACAAGTTCTCCTTGCCGATGGGACTTCGGTTTCATAAGGGTAGAATAGGGGGCAAGGAACTCATCAAACTACTTAGTGAAGCTGACATCCCTGATTTCCCTCTAGCAGTACTTCTCAGTGTATGAGTCATATGTGGAAATAATTTGAAGCCTACTGTTATGTTTCTAGACGCAAGAATCAAAGCAATATAAAACATTGACAAGGGTGCGAAAGTATGAAGTGAATGGGAAGATCGTGACGGAGACTACATCACGAATTGTTGACGTAAGCTCCGATGATTACAGAGAAGGTGTACGAAGAGAGCAACTTTTAAGGTCATTACTAATTATTCATCCATTATCCATACATGTTTCATTTGTTTTTCATTAAAATGAGAATGTGAAAGACAGATACACGAAGGTAAATTCACCAACGAGCATTATCATTGCCATTTGACAGACCATTATTACAATTTTACTGACTATCAATGCTATTTTACCGGCCTGTAATGCTATTGTGCGGACCATTTTCACAATTTTACTTACTATCAGTGTTATTTTACCCGCCATTATTGATATTGTACGGACAATTATCACTAATTTGCTTACTACTGTTACCATATTACAGACCATTAATGCCATTTTATCGAAAATCTGCACATTTATTAAGCATTTGCTAAGATGCGCCCTGTCTCACCCCACACCCACCGGTAAATACGGCCCTAAAAATGCAGTACTGAATTTTGGAATATAAGCCTATTTTATTTGATCAACCCATTGCAGCAACAAGTTAGGAGCTGTATTCAAGTCTCTAATATATTGACCAAATTTGCTTGAAACAGTTTCATTAAAATTTTTAAGTGAATGATTTTGCTAAGCAAAATTATAACTCGATGTAGAGTTTGGTAAGTTAAAAGGTATTGATTCCAAAGTCACACTCCTCCCCTGTTGTGCTTAGATCGTGTCACATTCCTCATTCATACATGACAATACTAACCGGTCATTTTTCTATAGAAAACAAGGCCTAAATGAGATGAAATTTTTAAGAAGAGAAGAGCAGAAAAAGGGCAACGAATTAATGGTCAGAATAAGACAACAGTGGGATCAGATGGAAGACAAGTTCAAACAATCAGAAGAGGTATGGACATTTCCTTGTAAGAAATGTGTTAATTGTACATATTTGAACGCTTGTAACCACCCATAGCATAATTGCCTGATGATCGAGAAATCGTGAAACTAATAGTCGCAATTCCGCAGTTTTATTTTCTGTGTCAATCTACCTATATTTACATATATATATATATATATATATATATATATATATATATATATATATATATATATATATATATATATATATATATATATATATATATATATATATATATATATATATATATATATATATATATATATATATATATATATATATATAATGTATGTATATATGTATATGTAGACTCGCTAGTTATATACTCTTATGTAGTTAGGTGTATTAGTGTATACTAAAGCATATTAATATCATGAAGTTTCAAAGAAAGCCATCTTATCCGTTGATTCTCTGGGAGTTTGGTATTAATGTTTACATTTGCTATGAGTGTCAAATTGTGCTGTGATTCTTAAATTAAGTAGCAGCAGTTTTTATATATTATGCATCATAAAGATTGTAATTCTCATGATGATCCAGGAGCTGAAAAGAGGCTACGAAGCAAAAATTGAAATGACAAGTAAATTGCAAAAGAGAGATATTGAAAAACTGGAGATGCAGCAACAGCAAGAGCTGAGACTTTTGGAAAAGCAGTTGCGAAGTGATCAGGTAAGTACTGTGGTAAATCTGGTTTGTATTTTAAGTAATCGAGTGCAAAAGTAAGCAGTTACGCAACTGGGATTAGTTGTATGACAAAAGAGTTTTAGAATATGCAGTTCACAATCTTCTCCATATGTCCTATTTGAATATCCATAATCTCTCACCTTTTTTTCTCAATTTTATTTCCGTTTCCCCCATTTCCTTGGAGCTTGGAGGGTGCCTCTGAGAGGACTTTAGTTCTGGCGCGAGCATTTAGGACCGGATGCCCTTCCTGACATTACCAATGGCATGCGGTGGGCCTCGAACCCAGGACCATGTTGGTCTTAGTCGAGTGCATTACCGCTAGGCCATGGCTGCTCATTTGAATATCCATAATATATTCCATAAAATGCGCATGTTTTGAAAAGCTATCCAAGGTTGTATTTGTCATTTTGAAGAAAAGTGAGCTGAGCCTGGGCTGGATCACTAACCTAGGTCGAGCATGAGTTAGCTTAATTGGTGTGAACAGGGCTTTTTATGTACCCGTTTAGTGAAGTTTATTTGATATTATTTGCAGGAAAAAGCTTACAAAGACTTCAAAGATATGATGAAAGAGGAACAAAAAGCATTAAAAAAAGAGGTATATTTATTGTGAAAGATTCATTGTAGCATTCCCTCTCCACATGAAGGGAGCTATCTCGAAGTATTTCTCCCAGAAAGTGTTAGAAAATAGTTGTGTTTACTGTGAAAGGTTCAGAAACAACAGTTCTTTGTAGCATTCTCTTGCCACACAAAGGAAAAGGTTAGGAGATATTTTCCCTAGTCTATTGAAGAAATTGTTTTGTCTATTGTGAAAGATTCAAAGCTGGTACCTCTTTGATCAAACAGCACTGGTTGTGGTCTAGGGTTTTTTAAAGAATTGGAGGCCTTTTCTGTGGCAGCCAGAAAAATGACATTTCTCTTGACATTTTCCAATTTATTATGTGCTATATTGAGTTGCTAAATGTGAGATAATTTCATTTTGCTATTTAGACCGATAAGATGCCAAAAGCAGTGAAGAAAGAAGAATATAGAAGAAGAAAAGAAGTTTTGGATTACACTCAAAACAATCATGTATAAATCTTAATTTATTTCAAGTCAATAATTGCGTGAAGTTTTGATATTTGCTTCAGTTTTTTGGTACATTGAGCCCTAAATTTCAAAGAGCATTAATCATCATACTTTCTATTGCGAGTCTTGGAAGATAGGCCCTAATGTAAGATCAAGTTCATGCTCAGTTTCATCAGTTTCCTTGCCAAAAGTTGTTGTTCATAGTGTCATGATTTCTTTTTCATAGGAGCGCGAATTCAAAGCAAGACAGGCACTTGACTTTGAAACATTCCATCGAGAAAAAACTGAAGAAAGAACCCGCAAGATATTTGAAATGGAAATGGGATTTTTGGAGATCAAACATAATCTTTTAAGAAGTAAGTGAAGTATTCCTGCCCATTACTGTAACGTTTGTATTGGTATCATATCGCTGGAGCGCGGATCTAAGTGGGGGTATGGTGATAGTATGATGCTGTAAAACACCGCAAATAAGCCCCTTCGAATATAGGCCCCCTGTAAATATCTTTCCGAATATAACCCCCAGGAATGTAGGCCCAGGGCTTACAGTTGGAGCTCTGTGTGTCTAGTTAGGACAATAAATGAACATGGACAGAGCATATATAGAGCCTTTGTATTTACTAAGCCTACCTAAAAATGTTTATAAGCCTCTATAAGACCAGGGCTTATATTCGGGGTTTATTATTGTGTTTCCCAACCTTTTTCTTGCTGTCCCCCTTCACTACAATGTAATGAATGCGATTCCCCCCTCACTCTAAATGAAACTGACACTATGCATGCATGGATAAACGCCATAAGACGTCAAGTTTTTATTCGATATAGTAATTTTTTCTTCATTATTTTTCGATCGATGATGATGCTTCAATCCCTCCCTTACAAAAATTAGATTTCCCCCAACGGGGGAATTTCCTTAGAATGACAAGCGCTGACGTATTATTCTCGAATACCTAATTGCCGTCCCCCCGCTAATTAATTTTTGAAAATTGTTCCAAATTGTTTGTTAGCACTATTTTTGTGTTGTTTATAGTCTCACGACCAGAGATGCCTGATTTATGAGCATAGAGTGCTTCATATCAGTATTTTGTTAGATTTCAAAGCATTTTTCTACCCCCCGCTTATTCCGATCCCCACTTTTTCTAATGTTTCCAACCCCCCGCTTATTCCAAGCTCCCTGCAATTAGGTACTGAAGAGTACATCCATAAAGCATCTCTCTTTAACTCTGTAGCTGTACGGCCTTGTCCAGTTCTAGACCGGGCTGGCCGCTCTACAGACCTTCCTCCATTGGTTCCTGTCTTTCCATATACCATCGACTATTATTTTCTGCTTCATACCTCTCCGTACTACATGAAATATAAGAGACCCTAAATAGACGATATCTTCAATAGTTTAAATGTACAATAATATATAGAATAGATATGTAGATCTATATCTCAGGACGCTATTCTTCTAGGGTCACTCATTGGCTCTATTATGCATCCTTGTAGCTTTGATATGCGAAGGAGTTTTTAGTTACTTCATGTACTGACTTGTAGATTGGAAATCAGATGAATGGGAGTTGGAGCAAATGCATATTCACAAGAAACACCAGCTGACAAAAGGGCAGCTTAAAGAAACCTTTTTCCTGCAAAGGACTCAAATGTTTGCAAGACATCATAAGGTAGCATTTGTCGGCCTTACCAAGGGCAGCTTTGTTACAAAATTGTGTTCTTTTTATTATTGTTGAAAGAGCTAATTACTGATCTTATGATCCTGCAATGCTTTAGTGGTATTTCAATAACCTTACTTCTAGCAAAATAGCTTAATACTAAGTAATCCTTATGTTTTTTGCTTTTCATTTACATCTGTAAGCTTTTCTCAGCTGTTTTTCACAAACTTAGTTGCCAAACGTTTGCACTTAAAGTATTCCCTGAGTTCTTCAGTTTGTTGGCAATTGTAATTTCATCGTAGCATTCTCTGGCCGTATGGGAGAAAAATCGCCAAGATATTTTGTATATAGAATGCTTCTTAAAGTCACTGACATAAATAACAGTTTAGTTCTGGATTTTGCAAACTTTGCCAATACTCTGTTGTTTGAACAGCAAAATGGAGCTATTTGTCAGCATAATGTCTGATTCTTTTTGCATAGATCCCCATACAACGATCAATTTTATTTAGAATCATTTTGACAAGGGAGCACTTGCATTTTTTTGCAGGAAATCGCCCAACATAATAGGCTCTACAAGCTTAAAGAAGAAGAAATGAAGAGGAGACACGAGTTGGAGAAGAAAAGACTTCCTAAAATTCGACGAAATGAGATAAAAAATCAAGTGCAAGCGCTGAGAAGGCAGCTGAGATCTGATCGTAAACGGGAGTCATTAATGGGATATTTGTCTTCAAATGATAAAGAACACCTGAAAGAGGTATGCAGTACATATTACTCAGTTTTCATATACGGTATACTCCGGATAATCCGGGTTTTCGGATGTTCCAGATTTTTCCACTCTCCCAAGCTTAGTCATACAGACTTATACTGGTTATTTCAGATGTTTTGAGAGGTGAATCGGCTTTGTCCGGATTTCCCATCAATTATTGATTTCCAAAATGCTTGAAATTGTCAAAATATCAAAGTAAAATAAAGAAAAACCCCTCTCCTGAGAGGAAGGGGACAGAAATCATCATATCTAGAGGATTTTTCCAAAACCATTTCATTAACTGGCAGTTGTATTTGTGGGAAATATATTTGTTGAAGGGCGTCACTAAATTTATACTTCCATTGTTTCTACTCACTTTATAGCAATTAGGGGACTTATTGTGAAAATATTAGTCGAATTCACAGTATGATTAGTTTCAAGCTGTACGTACATTACTTCAACGCTAATTTCATTCTATTTCTAAGAAACCTACCCTATTTGATTATCCGGATTTTCCTTTGCTCCTGATCGATCCGGAATATTGGAGTATACTGTATCTTTTTGAAGTTACTCACATAGCTCTGTAATTCTACCTAGAGGTATCAAAAGGTGGTGTAAAGTAGAAAGTCATTGAAGGAACGGTCACTTGGCTGATGCAACTATAGCATGCATACAGCACTTATCATCTGCAAATGCCAAATATTTTGAGTGAACGAGTTCTAATAGTTGAAGATATTGAAAGAAATTTTTTGCACGGCATATTCAATGTACAGAAATGGCTTTTATTAGTAGGAAGAATTGCATTTGTTTGCAATTCAAATATGATATTATCATTTTAATTTTGACAAAAGGACATTCTCAAACTTTTGAAAACAATGTGGATCAATACAGTATGTCCTATCTTGATGGAGTATTTTTTGGTAGTTTCGTGCCCACCTCTAATAAACTGGCTCTGAAATAGGAATCGATAAGAGTATGTATTACAAGGTTGGGTGTGTGCAGATTAAGATTTACCTCCACGGAGGCTGCTTATAAGACTCTACAACAAGTCACCTGATCATTACGTCACCTTCAGAGAAGACGCATTGACCAATAAGGATAAAGGTGATGTAATTGCCATGTGACGTGTTGTAGAGTCATATTGATCTCGTTCAATGTATTTTATGAGAGTATTATTTGTGCAATTGTTTGTAACGACAGTTGTCTAAATTAACACTTTTCACGCTTTAGTTTGAAGATGCCTTGCAACGAAATGCGCATGCTGAATATGAGAAGATGTTAAAAAGGCATGCAATGGAAGAGGATGAACTCAACACCACAGCAGAAAATGAATTGCAAGAACTACAACAACTTCAGGTGAAGTGTTAAAGCATTATTTATGCACGTCTATATAGGGCTCATACGGTCAGGAAAAATATGGAAAAATTATGTTTTAAAGACAGTCAGGAAAATTCAGAAAATTTTATTGACACTTGAAGAAAGTCAAGAAAAAGCCAAGAATTTTATCATCCATGCAAATGAAAACGTTGGTGCCTATTATAGGCAACTTTACACACTGCATCCATTTGCAAAAACAAGCAAGCTAGGTTTTATTTGCTGGCAAGTTACTAATTGGGTACAGCATTAGCATCATAGCTGGAAAAGATGGGTCAGTCACATTATTTGTAACACCGGCTGCTCAGGCAAAACATTATGTATTCCTGATATGTAGTTAGGAAAACACCCTCACTTACAGGAAAAAGTCAGAAATTGTCAGGAAAAAATGTTAGGTAGGATGCGTATGAATTTTTACTATATGCTCCAGTGGGTGTGTGTGTGTGTGGGCGCGTGCGCGCGCACGAGGTTGGATGATTCTCTTTGTAAATAAAGACACAGTTATACGAGAAATACGAGACTGAAAATCTAGCAAGAATTGATAAACGTTTAAGAACCATGGGCTGAACTTCAAAGTTAACTTGAAAAAACTGCCTATAAAAAATTTTTGATTAAACTATATACCAAATGCAACATCGATCCATATCTCAAGTGTTTTTGCGTATAACAGGGTCCGTATGGGTTTTGGAAATTTATGAAGATTGAAAATGCCATTTTCCAGGACCTGGAAAGTTTTGGAAAAGAGAGGATTTTCAAAATGGCTATGAAAAAAGTTTTGCATTTTTATTTGGAAAAATCCTATAAACGCCCTAAAATTGATGTAGCTTAGTGTCGTATTAAACACCGTATATGTTGTTTTTCTTCATTTTACTATTTATGATGCAAAACACAATCTACCAAAAAATTGTAAATGAATCATCAGAAATACCGGTTTTGTATTATTATGGGGTTTTTAGATGCAAATGAAAATGAGTTTCATGGATTTTGGAAATTTGGTTATTTGGCTTTGGAAAAGTTTTGGAAAAGTTTTGGAAAAGTTTTGGAAATATTTTAGAAGTAATTTGTATGAGCCCCGACGTAAATAAATCACAGACCCAGAACTTTCTCTTTCTCACTTCACAGTTGCTTACCCTGGATTGTTAATTTTAATGGAAGTATCGAGTATTTTAGGAAACATTTGAAGCTGGATTTGACCAAATATTAAGAAACATCCAGGCTAAAAGCATATACCGTAGAATACTGTGATCAATTGCACCCGTTTATAAGCGCAACCGTAGTTGAGCACACCAAATCCTTACCAAATTTTCGTCCCCGTTTATAGGCGCACCCTTAGACAAGCACGTTTAGAGAAAGTAGATATCGAAAACAATGAAAAATGAAGCTTTTGTTTCACTTAAAATACAAGATTTTTTCTCCTTCTTTAATTTTGCTACGTCTAAAGTTTTTATGATTTTTGCAGCATATATGTAATATGTACACGGAAGTTCAATTCCTCCTCTGGGAGCCCAGGTGACTTCAGGAGCAAAACCCTTTTCACCAGTAATGACTGCTTCCGTCCATAAAATTTGCCACTCTTTCATCATTAGATACAACATCTTGGCCAAAGCTTTTGGCACATGTCCTAAAAGGTTTTCTACTCGCTTCACAATACAACCTTTCTTCTATTTCTTTTCGTCGTTTGGCATAGCTTTAATAGGATTGTCACTGTGATTGTTCTGTTCTTCTCTGAGGCATCAATTTTTCATTCACGGTATATTTATAGGCATACACATGGGGCCCTTTTGATTTTATTTCTGCAACACAACAACACCGTTTTGTCAAGATTCAATGTTGTTTGTATTGACAACATGAATCCTCCAATTTTTAAATTACCAGTGTCATTTTCTAAAACGTAGCAACATTCTCGTAAATTTGACCTGTTCAACAATCCACAATTTAGCCACAAAAATGCAACAGTTAGGGTGTGAATTTCCGGCACATTTTGCTACAAGATAATACTATGGCTTTGGAAAATAGGTTTATCAAGCCAAAAAGATCATCGCTGCTTGTATGTCCCATTTAGGTACAAGAATGTAGCTATCAAGAAAAATCAATGTAGCCACAAGTTAGCAATCCAGAACCATGCAGAATTTTGTAATTGGTGCAAGCTTCTGGTTATGAAAGTGGCCAAGAAAAAACTATTCGTGTTTTCATGACTTTGGGGAAATATCATATATTTTCCAGATGGACCTTTATTTATGACCATGCTCATCAATAATTCCAATTAAGAACACTTTAGGGCAATAAACATCATTGAAAAAATTATTTAGTTATTTTCTTTTTTCGTTGCACTTTTTTAATACTCGATTATGAGCGCGCCCGTGGCCAAGCGCACTCTCACATAAGTGCACCAAAGCCTTAATATCACCGCTGATAAGCGCTGCGCTTGATTACGACATTTTACGATATACTATGTATTGTCATCTAGATCAAAGTTCATCTTTTTATCTATAATTATCAATTAAGCATTGTTGAACATGGAAAAAACTTACCATGAGTGGACTACCAGAATTGCTGTAACTGCCTCCACCGTTTTCCGATCCCGGAATATCAGCATTCTGAGTCGGTTGATAATAATAATAAATAAAGTAGATAAAATAAACTAAATGTTAAAAAGTTAAGTAAAAGTTAAATATAACCAACCCAGGATATAAATATTTGTTCAATCTACAGTCACACTTTATTGTGCAGGATTTTAATTCTTTTTTGAATGCCATTAATGATAGGGACTCTCTAATATTGGGAGGTAACCCACTAAACTTCTAAGTTGTGTATGTTTATGAATATATGACTATATAGAAATGAATAGGAACATTTGAATACAGATGCATTAGTAAGTAGATTTCCTGAATTAAATAAATTTAGAAGTGTCTTTTGAACTTGATGATAATCAAGAGAAATTTTTCATTTTAAGAACGAAAAGGGGCACATGTTACTTCAAAGTGAAACTGAAAAAGTAAAAGACAGAGACGAAAAGCATAATGCAGAACTTCAACAATGGAGAGAGAGTCTCGTTCCGAGAAAGAAGGTAAGTATCTTTTATCAAGCCTTCAACATTTTTTCATGAGTGTAGAAGAAGTTGTGTTATTTCATTTGTTTATACCCGGGTGGCTTTACATTCCTTTGAATAAAGGCTGTTTTGTGGATTTATGTTCGGTTCATAAAGCAAAGTGGCTCAAATACCTTGGCTTCAATAACTTTCTTTGCAGTGGTTTACGGTTTTTTATATTGGTTGTATTTTGTATTGTAAGTACAGTTTTGTACGATAATTACGTTTTATTAAGATTTCTGTGAATTCACTCGTTTTCTCTTTCACTTTTTAGGCATTAGAAGCAGAATTCGCAAGGCAAAAAAGTGAGCAAAGACAGTTTTATTACCAGTTGAGTAGTATCCCACTGCAAGAAAAAGAATCAGTGAACGGAAGCGAGTCATCGAACAGTGCTGTAAATAACACGGATTAGATAGTGTTATTGAAGTCCCTTTCAGAAATTTGGAATTCATATTTCATTGTTGCGTTACGAGATACGTGATTGTTAATCATTTAGAAACTGCACTTCAAGCTATCAGAATTCAGATATAATGTAATTTTTATATCCTAAAGTGTAGTTAATACCCTACACATATAGATATATGTGTATGCATATATATATATATATATATATATATATATATATATATATATATATATATATATATATAT
>OLMO02000297.1:8027555-8044104 GCA_900291935.2 Cassiopea xamachana
GCATCTGTCGACAGGTATCCCCACTCAAAACATTTTTACTTATATTTACGCATTGAAACTGTCTCTAGCAAACTTTCCAAAGGTACAATATCGCTCATTATGCTTACTAACAAAGTTATTTCCCACAGAAACTAGATTTCTTCTTATGAACAGAACTAGATTTCACAGAAACATTTCTTCTTATGATGTTTTGGCAAAAAAGTGGGGGGGGGGCCATGGCCCCCCCCCGGCCACCCCTACATCGGGGTGCCTGAGAATTAAGAAGCTTCCACTAACATTTTGTATGACCAATAGTAACTGCATCAATTCCCAATTCCCTCATGCTTTAGGTTACAGCATGGTTCAGTGAAGCATAAACTCCAATGGACCACACCACCAGAAAACTTGAACTTTGATCCAATTCTAGTTACATTTGCTGAGGTAAAGACATAGTTAATGTTTGACTTATCACCAGGGACATAACTTCAGTAAGTTTTTGGGGGTGTCAGAGGCTGCCCTGTGAGGAATTTTTGTCTGTATCCTTTTTTTTACTAATGGTAGTTGACCAGTGGTACTGGGTCCAGTAAGTTGCCCTGCAGGAATACATTTTACTACCATTGTTGTGCAGCCAAAGAGCAGATTTTCCAAGGTTGGAGAGAGGTGACTCACCCCCATACCCCCTAAAGTCTTGTCCCTGATTATCAGCTTATCAGGATTCTAATGAAGTGCTGAGTGAGAGTTCTTTTTTATTGAGACTGAGTATTTACTAACAAATTGAATTTATATGAACATGCTATTGTGCGTGCATGTCTGTATTTAACATGCTTTCCATTATAGTACAAGCTCTTAGGTTCCTAATTACCATCCCACTAATTACTTTCTGAAAATGGTTCCGACCACCCACTCTTATTAGGACCCCAACTTATTTATTAGTTTGGCATAATCATGTTCAAAGCAGATATTTTGAACAAATCTTCCCATCTGTTGACAATATCTTTTTTGCTTCTTCCATTCTCATAGCCATGGAGGCCTGATTTATGAATAGAGATAGCTTCATAGCGTAATTCTCTTAGATTTCAAAATATTTTTTCACCCCTCCCATGTATTCTAAACCCCCTGCCAATTAGACACTTCCAAGTATGTAGATGTATGACATTGCAAAATAATTATTATTAATTTTTCTAGGGCCTAAGAGAAACAAGACACCCTTACACATTTGTTGCTGCTGAAGGCCTTAAACAAATGCTGACAATTGAAGATGCTGAGCTACGCACAATTCCTCTTCTTCCAAAATTGATTCCTCCACTTCGTCAAGGCCTGGTAACATTATCTTACAGCAAACTTCCTCATATGATGCCTTTCACTCATGCTTGCTTTATGAGAAAACAATTTTTAAAATTTAACTTTTGATATTTTTCCAGTCAGGTTCTCATCTGTCAGTAACTTCTGAACTTTGTCTAAATGATAGGTTGGCCTAATTCCTTTATCACATCATTTATACTCTATTTTCTTGAGGAGGGCCTGGCACATAGAAACTGCCTTTTTTATAAATGAGATAATTTTAGAGCATAAGTCAACAGTTTGAACAAGAGTGTCACCCAAAGAATGGATTTGAGCATTTTTACATTAAAGTATTAGTTAAAGCTGGAAGTAAATATCATCCTTGAAACAATTTTTAATTCATATTGCTTTTATATATTTGCATACATATATTTATTTCTATGTACAATATTCCTAGGGATCTGCCAACATAGAAGTTTTCTTTCGTTCATTGCAAGCATTAATGCAGTTAAGTGATGTCACTGGTCAGCACCTTAATCCACATCTCAATACAGTACTTCCACAGGTTGTATTCTAGATTGAAAATACTCTAAAGATGTTTCTTTGCTTCTTTCTTGCATTATGTTTTGTAGTATGTCATAGTTCATCATATGCATGAAATAGGCTGGTGACTAATGTGTGGCTGATGTGCTAAGAAGTGCCTGCTGTGGAGAGGAAACTTGTCCTGGGCCATCAGCATTATGACCAGGGGAGAAGCTTAAGAAACTTGTTGGCCGGGTCACAATATTTAGCTTGCTGGCACATTTGCTTAAAATGTGCCAGCAAGCTACATATTGGGGTGTGGCACCCCTCCACACTCCCTATGGCTGCACCCCTGATTATGACCAAAGTTGGGCAGTCCCTTTCCTGTCAATTATCTTTCCAGTGGTGCCACTATATGAAAACCCTCTACATCACAGGTGTCAAATTCAAGGCCTGCAGGCCAAATCCAGTCCAGCATACAATTTTGTCGGGCCACATAGATGTAACATATTCAATGCTACTGGCCCTGCAGTATTTAGCACTGAAAACACATAAACTACAGTTATGATAATTCAAACTTCATGTAGTTCAATATGTTGCTAATTTACAGTCATACACTTCTCTGATAAGGTTGTGTATAACTGGCTATCTGCAAAACTAGTAGTGCAATGTAAATATCTAAAAAAGGCTAAGCTAGTTATTCAGGGTTTCCATGCCTCCTAAAATATCCTAGAAAAAGAGACCTATCCTACAAAACCCAAAAATTTCAGGAATATGTTGCTGTTCTCCCAAATTTTTCATAAGGTGACTTTCTGGTCAGCAGTTGCATTGTTTACTAAATCATTTTGCGATAGTTTATCATACTAGAAATGGTCAACTCATCAATTCTCTCACATTCTACTGTGAATGTATTCTATTTTGAATAGGCATAATGACTTTTTCTGCTATACCAAATGTATGATGGCCATTTACCCTATTTATATCATGTCATATGAGTGACCATCCATTATTTTCTCAAAAATACCTCAACTCTTACCAAATTTCTTTGGAATTAGCAAAACCTCCTAAAAATTGGCAAAGAAATCTCTTATATCCTCCTATCCATCAATATCCTTAAAAAATTGATGAAAAAAAGTGGGAACCCTGTCATTGTAGTTTAGATTACTAATAACATTAAATATTCTGGAATAGCAATCCTTTCTGGGTATATTTGTTTAAATGTACAAAAATGCTTATTCTTATCCAATGCTCATATTTCACTTTTATTTTGCTTGCTCTATTTGACCTGTAACCCAAGTGTACTTTCAATGTTGGCCCAACATGCAATTGACTCCTGCTCTACATAGATGACTAAAGTAGCCATTTGATTGCTTGCCCTATGTCACAACTGTATTGCCAGCACTAAAGTGGATTTGGTGTAGTACTCACATATTCACACACATAAAAAACTTTATGTTACTGTTTACTGATTAACAAAAAACACTAAATAGTATTATGAAGATACCTCTCATGATCATTTTTGTCATAAACTGTTTGCCAAGCACAAAATTTTATCAGATGTACATATCCCCTCAACAAAATCCTACAATCTTCCAGCTTTAGACCAAATCTCCCTGTTTTTCTATAGGAAAAATCTAAAATCTCCAGGCTTTGAAAATGTTTGGTTTACAACTCTGTTATGTCTTCACTCATTTTGCCTACCAAACATATACTTTAAGCCTGTGATCATTCAAACTTTCTCTATATGATATAGAAATGATTCTGCTATTGTGGACAATGTCACTTGACTATTTCTGTTTGGCTAACAGATATCAAGAAAAGCTCTTGACAAAAAGCACAAAGACAAGATTGTAAAAGCCTTACAACAACTTGAATACAATGGAGGAAGAGTAAGTTTTGCTGCATATTGTTAATATACAATTTTGCAATTATTGGTCAGGTAAAGATTTCATTCTCTGATCATCATTTCCAATGTTAAAATCACTTAGTAATTTACTGTGGCATGCAAATGCAAAATGTTTCTGACCTCCACATTAACATTAGACTACATTAGACCAATCATTAATTAATAAAACTCCAGTTTGAATATGATTCCTTTTCAGCATCTTCTATACACTTAATTTTATGTTTTCCAGGATAGCATGAAAGTCATCAAAGCAAGAATTCCAACATATAGCTCAATTTACTGAGAACAAATTACTGTACTCAAAAATGAAAAAACTTTATGATTTACCTTTAGATTTTTCATAAACTAAGTTAGGTGTTTATAGCAGTTTGTAAGTTGTATAAATAGGCCTAATAGTTTTGAGCTTTCCTACTAGCTGGTACGATTATGAATCACCATAGTTGTTTTCACTGCCAATAAAATTAACAATATTTACATAAAATGAATTGTTTAAAGTTTGTGCTCTTTTATTTTAAAGTTCTGTCATGCATAAATGAACCAAAATAAACATTAATGTATTTGGTATATCATAGCAAAGTAAATATTTGACAATTAATTGATTTATATACAAAACTTGAGTCCTTCACCAAAAATTGACTCTAGTTTCAAATCAAATCTTCTTTTCCTCAAATGAAATCTGAAGAAGGAAAATAACTGTTACTATGCTATTGTCTAAAGTCACACAAATATGGAGTTTATTGTATGAAAACAAAGGAAATAAGGAGTTTATCATCTGAAAATAACGGAAAAATAAGAACACAAAATAGAAGTAAAATTAGTTCACACTTCAACAATAATTCTGAAAGAAAATACAACCTAAACCAGGGTTGGGCAATTAATTTTTACCAGGGGCCAAATAAGAAACCTGAATTGTGTCAGAGGGCCACCAACATTCTTCCACTGTAATCTCTAAACTAAATATTTTGAAAATCTGGCACTGATAATCAGAAGAATAAAGCACTCTGTACATATTTATATTATGTTATGTAAAATTTTGGTATTTATGTCAAATAAGAAAGAAAACAATTCTTGAATTCGGGAAATTTGTTTTAATTTGTTAATCTCCACAAACAATGAAAAACAAAGTTGTTTTTCTATAACATTTCAAATTTCAAAATAGAAGTGAAAGAAAACAAATGTTTGTTTGATTTAGGGGTCATACATCTATTAGATCTAAAATTACTCAAACTTGAATTTCATGTTCAACATTTTACTTGCAGTAATGATAAAGTATCAATAGTCAGCCAACAAAAGCACTTGATTTTGAAAATAAAGTCTTGTCACTTTCTTAAGATTTTGGCCATTTTAGCCTCATTTTCTCATAAACCAATTTTATATAAGAGATGTTAACATAAGTATGAAGTACAGGGTATGTCTTCATCATAGATGGAATTAGATCATTTTTGAGTGTGGGTGTAGGATTATGAAAATTGCTGGGGGGTCATGCCCTTAAGAGGTGCTGGGGACCATGCCCCTTGATAATGAAGTCAACCACTTTTCACATTCATCATTTTCCCATTTTTGAAATTAACTTTTTGCTATAGAAACCTCAAGCATTGACTAAAAAAGCAATCCTAGTACTACAAAGCACAGCAAACATTTTGCAAAAATATTGCAGAACTTACCAAACAGTATAACAGCATTGGGAGAAATCACAACCCCTAACCCCCCCCATGAAATGCAGTCTAAATGTCTATTGTCCTCAATCTCTTGAAATGCAATGTCTTGTAACATTTTCAAATTATACAAGAAATAATTAGAAATGATCACAAAATGATATTGCAAATGATGATATGTTGATGCAGGCCTTATCATTAGCAAAATACTGTGTGTGCTGTAATAAGCACCCGCAAATGATTTTGCAAGTGTGATTGCATTACTAGAAAAATCTTTTAAAATGCGCAATGAGGTCAAATCAAGGAACAAAGAAAAGAATTTTACAGTACAACAAAGATGGCAGTAATCAAACAATTTAGTTCAAACAAGGAAGCTACTATAGTATAAATCATAACCATAAAAACACTTCTTCATCATCATACTAAATGCTGCTCCTGAAAGTTGCAAGTAAATTATGATCATTGTGAACTTGCAAGGGCTTAAAGTATGAAGATAAGCCAAAGGCCAATACCTTTCCAAATGACAAAATCAGAATTTGATGTCACCAGAAAACGTTAAAGTAGCGTGATCAATCTCACTTGAAACTTGATTTGCGCGTGTGTGGGCATGTGATTGCACATGCTATATGACAAGGCCTGTTGATGGATGGGCCTCTGAAATGCTACGTTTCCATTTGCATTTGATTTTAATGACTTGCATGCAAAAAAGTAAAGAGTAGAAAAGGGACATCTAAATTCTCAAGTACCCCCTCCCCCTCTGCATCTTCTGAAAAGTTTGTGAAAGTGAGCCCCTCCCCCTCTTTGTCAACATCATATATGTATGACCTCTTGTGTCATTTATGATTGGCCTCATGCAGGCAGGACAGGGTACAAAGGACCAGATGTGACCCAGTTCCCCAGGTCTAACTTACACACTTATAGAATCAAACTTTAATGGATTAGATTAATATTAACTTTTGTCTATTTCAGTGTACCATAATTCTAGTTTGTGGTGGATCCAGGAGGCCCCAAGCAATAAGAGTACAACATATTGAGTGTAAGCAATTGAATCTGCTCCATTTATTAACTTTAACTGCAAAAAATCTCCAACAAAAAGCAAGTGCTTTCAAAATTTTCCTGCAGTCTGGTGAAACAAACTTCTTTACCATTAATAATTGTATTTCAAATAGCCTTACCTAAAGCTCACATTAGCTCCAAAAAATTATATACTTTTGCAATGGTTCAATTTGACTGGATTCTAATTATTCTCTAGCAAGGAAACATGGTAACATCAAAGCAATTAACAGATAAAAATTCATATACCTCTTAGGAACCCCATTGCTCAACCATGTTAATTGCAATTTCTGGTGTGACTTCAGGCCCAATCAACGGGTTTAGCTGAGTTAAATATGTACAAAGCCAGCTAAGACAAGTTAAGGAAAGAATGTACAAAATCCAGGAAAAAGTACACTATGACCTGTTTTTGCACACACTGGCAATTCCATATTCTCCTGCTTTAATGAAATTTGAATATTTATGAAATATTTCTTAACCAGTAATTTGCATATTGATTTTGAAGTGATATCTTGAGTACAATGGCTATACTGAAATAAAATTTGGAAACAATTCAACACTTCAGTTTGAACTTATTAGAAATTATTTTTTAGAGAAACGTAAAAGTTAGAACTTCCAAAGCAATACACAAATATAATTTAAAAATTAACAATTTTTGAACATTTTAATTTTAATCTCTGAAATAGAATAATGATATTGCTATTAATAAACATATTCTTGGTTGCAACTGATGTGCTCTCAGAACTCAAAATATTTTAGAACCAAAATATGATTAACTACTAGGAATCTTAGCTATGTTTCATAAAAATGAATAAAAACTGAATCAATTCTTGAGAAATGCATCCAGCATAACTATTAAGAGTCGTAATTTTTGCCCATCCCTCATATACATTAACCATCAGCTGCCATTGCAGCTGCACAATTCTTGTAAAATGATTATTCCAGCGATGCAAAATTTAGGCAAGGCAATTTTGTGTGCTACTCTAATCTGCACATGAACTAATCTCAGCCATACGAAACTCTTATCTAAGCTACTTGCAGCCATGCAATTTCTAGGCGATGAAACAAATCTTCTAGCAGAGTCCTTAAAGAATGTGGCAAACAGCAATTTATCACTGGCAACTTCTACCTAAACTTCAGTTTACTTTGACCTAAAACAATAAAGAAAGGTACACATAATGTGTGGCCCTCCAAGGGACACAACTGCATACTATTCATGAATAGCCACTCAATTTGAATACTACTCAAAGCTCTGCCCCAAGCAATAAGCAAAGCTTCTTGTTTGAACTGAATGTTCCTATATCTAATGACAAATAAGCCACAGGAGTTCAATAAATGACCGATTTGCAAGTGAAAAGATACAACAACCATCCACAAACAGCTGTCAGTATAAGCATAGTCTGTATAACACTAAAAGGAAAATTTTATACATACATACATACATAGTATATGAATACACATCCATGATTTAAAAATAGTTTCAAAACGAGTATAAAAGTTACTAGCAAAAGATTTAAATCACTGAGGGAAAAACATGTATTTATCAATCTGAAACATTAGTATTCAAATATTGCTATGGCTCCTTCCGTAAATCATCTTTCAACCAATGTTTCAAAATATATCATACATTATGACAGTGTGAACTGTCCTGTTGCTATTAATTCTATTTTGATACAAATTGTTTGTAGGAAAAAGGCATTAACTGTTCTTTGTTGATGCCCAGACAAATCAGGTAGGCCTACATCTTTTATCAGAGAAGTAGAATGGGCCGACTTTGTAACGTTATATTTTGAACAAAAAATTAAGGTCACCTTTTATTCGGTCCTCTAACAAAACATGGTGCAACTGCCCCAACAGCTAACCAGAGGAGTGTTACAACAACTACTGGAATAACAGCGCTTCCACTCATTTTTCAAATTTCTACTTAACACTTAACTTTCAAGATGGAAGGTCATCTGATCCTGGAGGTATGGGTTCGAGTTAGCCGGACTAGACAGCAGCGACAACAAAAATATATAATCATGAAAGTGGCTGGGTTGTCATTTTGACTACTTCGGATAGTATGAAACGGATGAAAAATCGAGTTGCAAAGTAATAACCCTAAATAATCATGGCAGATTCGTGTCTTGTCCTTTTCTGTGGATTACCAGGTGTTGGAAAGTCCACATTCGCAGCAAAACTGTTTAAAACACTCTCCGACACTCTTGCTGGTACAAAAGGTGATGGCCAAATGCATAACGGAGTCATTGGGTTGTTGGCTGACTGCCATGTGTTAAGAATTTGTTTTGATGATTTTATTCCACAAGATTTATATAAAGACAGTGGCCCTACAATAGGATACCCCAGTAGTGATGAGAAGTTATGGAAAACCTATCGAGGTTACATTGCTGAATTTGTTGAAGAGTTTTTGAATAGACACTCATCTAATAGTGATGTCTTTCTTGAAAGTGAGAAGTCTAGAATTTCGAGAGAATTGGAGTATATTTATAGTAAAATCGAAGAAAAGAACTTTTGCAGATGCTTTGAAAGTGCTTGGGTAAATCAAAGGTGAATAAAACAGAATTAACAGCAATGTATGAGTTAGTATGCATTCAGGGATTTTTGCTTGCCAGAGATTCTAGCCACAATTTTTCTGAAAAAAATGGCTTACCATTTGAGCTTGAAAAACTTAGGCAAACTTGGACTAAATGCTGATAAAACTCTCTAATGCTTGTAAAATTACATTGAGTGAGTTGCCATAATGGTTCATGCTTGCCACAGATCTAGTGCAGATAGGGTCTCAAATACAGATAGGGTCTCAAGGTATTTGGGTATAAAGAGCAAAGACAAAACCTTTGGGGCTATGGGGGATGACTCACCCCTCAACCTTGACAATTTATCATTTCGCAGAGCAAAAATGGTAGTACAGTGTATTTCTGCAGGGAAACCATCTACTGTTGCTACAAGAAAAAGTCACAATGACCTACTCACTGATTATGGATCTCATTTTCACTGGGCAAACCCTATGGCACTCCCAAAAATATATTGGGGTTATGCCCCTGATAAAAAGCATTTCTGTAGCTGTCTACTGACTTTTGCATCATTAAAAGAATAACTTGAAGTCAGATTATGTTGTGTTTATGTTCTCAGAGGTCATGTCCTGTTTTTAGGTGTGGTTGTGGTGCAAAGCATATCATTTTACTTGATGACAATATGTTCTATAGTAGTATGAGATACAAGTATTTTCAGATAGCTAGAAAATGTGAGTAAATATCTACTTGTGAAATACTGATGTGTACTCTATCCTTTATGCTTTAAATATTTGAAAATATAGTTTCAATTGTTGAGAGTCTATAGGATTGCATGGTTTAATCATACAGTTTTAGATGAAAAATGGCACTTTCACCTACTACTATTGTCTAATAATAACCTAGATAAGAAGTACCATATATACTTGCATATAAGCCTATATCACATATAAGCTGATCCCCTAAAACTGCTTTAAAATGGCTAGTTTTTTGCAGAAACCTATTATAAGCTGACCATCAACTTGTCTTATTTTACTCCACACCCAATCAACAAAATTGGTCCCTTTTTCTTACATTTTAGTCACAGGTATGTATCTGTAACTAAAAAAGTACCTAAAGGACATGTATTTTACAGCCTATTCATTGACTGAAAAAATCACCAAAAAAATTGATCTTATCTTGGTCATGTCTACACTACAGATATGTATTATTGACTAAAAGATGACCGAAAAACACTTTTGAATTCTGTGTTCGTGTGCTCACATTTGCCCCATTGGTTTCCCATAGGTTTGCTTTTCCTCTATAAGCCACATGACCCTCACCCCCTTCCCACACGCTGCCCACCAACTGGCTGCCTCTGATTTCCCTCTTTGACTACCTTTGTTTGAGCATTTTATTTTTAAGAAATCAAACCATGTACTGATGACAGCGGCCTCACCACTAGCTCTAGCTTGGCTACAGCTCACCACTGGTGACACACACCAAATAAAGAGCCAGATAGCTATTAAAATGTATGGCTGGAGAATTGGCATAAGTGTCTGTTCTTGTGCTCATTTTGTTTTATGCACATATAAGCCGACCCCCAAATTTGAGCATTGTATTTTATATTTCTAAATTTGGCTTATATGCGAGCATATACTGTTTATGTAACTCTAATGATATGCATATGACTTGCACTTGGCATGCAAAGGGCCAATGTTCAATATATTGAGCATGCAGTATGCTCTCAAAACCTGGAACTCCCAAGGGGAATTGGAAAACAGTCCCAGTCAGTGGGAGTCCCAGCAAAGCAGAGTTCTTGATGACTAGCACTTATGAATAAAATACCATTTTAGTCTCGCTTAATCAGAGGACCATGTAAGTGATCACATGTCACCTCATATCATCTTCAGTATATGCCCATTTTGACATGCCCATTTCTACTTTTTATACAGACATCTGTCTACCAAGAGAGTTTCCTTTCCATACTAAAGGTAAAGGTAAAGGTAGTCCCGTATACTTTCATACGTAGGGGAATGCCTGTTAGAGAGGACACTTATCCTGAGCCATCGGCATGTGAGGTAGGGTGGCCAGTTCCTTTCCTCGCCGCCTTTATCTCCCCAGTGTTCCCAGTGGGTACCCATTTGCTGCTCTGCTGGGTGAACAGTGAGCGAGCATTCAGTCAGGGCATTGAGTCTGGCTCACACCATAGACCTTCTGCATAGGAGGCATGCACTCTAACCACTATGCTACCTCGCTCATCCTTGTGTAAAATTTTGACTTTAGTCCCAGTTAAACAAATCAAAGTTGCTGTTGGGATTCTAAAATTGTGTCCCAGTTGTCAAAGAACCCAGTTATCTGAAAGTATACTGTATATAGAGACTTTTGGTTTTTATGTAATAGTTGAGGAAAGAAAAATCATATCTGAAGTGTGTATAAATACAAAGAATTGAGGTCTATGTAAGAACATCTGAAGAATAAAGAATTTAATTCAAACATTAATTCCTACATTTTTTCATAGATATGACTGGTTTTCTGCAAATTTATATTTCATGTAGCAAAGAAAAACTTTTAAAGCAAAATTCAGAAAGAGCAACTGCTGTTTCATTGGAAACAATTGAGCACATGATCTCAGTATTTGAGCCTCCTGACCCACAGAGAAATGGATGGGAAAGTAATTTAGTTGAATTTGATTCAACAAATGGTGATATGAATTCTTTCTTGTAAGATTTATGTGTTTCAGATGTATTAAAATTCATCATTAACTACAAGATTATCCATAACAAGAATAATTCTTATTACTGGAATTCATTGATATCTTTATCATACCTTGATTGGTTTCCAATAGTTTGATGTTATACCTTTAGATCTTATACAGTTATATACCAGAATTACTAATAGGTTCCTTTGAGCTTTTTTGTCGTGAGTAGGTGCCACACTGCATGCATTTGATACCTAGTTCTTCCTCTACCCAGGCTCAAAGCTAGAGGAGATCATTGGAGGGGTGGATAGCCCTAGTTTGCTGACAAAGACTCCCATTGACGAAATTTGCACACTAAGAAGCCCTTCCTCACATCTCACATTTTAAAATGTTTGCTAGCACTATTGATGTACTGCAAATTTTCCAACAGGCTAAATTTTGGAGGGGGTTGCTGCCTGCGCTTTTTATAGAATCCCTTACTGTATAAGCACTGAAATTTGTACTCATTGACATTTCAGACTATCATGACTTGTTTTGAGATTTCTTGATTGCTTGCACTTTTTTCATAGATTCAAAGTATTATCAATGATTGGCTATAGTATGCAAAACCCGTTGCCTTCCTTAGAAGCTGAAGATAAATTTGCCAAGGTATTTTGATAAGAGTGTGCACAAAATATTCATGAAACATGGAACAATCTTTTTTGTTAGTATGTAATATTGCTTCATTTTAGAGCTGCATATGCAAAATCAGATTTTAGAGGAAAGTTTTAGAGGATTTGTGAAAATGTTTCTTAAATTGTCAGATTTAGGATTGTCTTGAATTCATCATCAGATAGTAGTATAATGTTTACATATTGAAAGGCCAACCTGTTAAGTACTGAGAATGAAGCTAAATAACTTCTGGCTACAGCTGTGCAATTCCCATTTTGTGTAACCTCTTTCAGGATGAAGCTAGGAGGATCAACTTGCAAAGCATCTTACATCAAGCAGATCAAGTTTTGAGGAAATATATTTCATGCAAAATGAAAGAGTACCAAGGTTCTTCCATACTAGTTTTTAGACTTAAATTGCATCTCATTTGTCCTATATTGTGCTTCAATATTGTAGGTTTCTTTTAGATGTCAATATATGGTGTCTTCTATGTGTCTTTCTAGGTGTCAATAGACAGCTTTTCTTTTTCATTGAAATAGCTACATTCATATCCTAGAACAGTAATTTTACTTTCTGCATGGAACTGTTTTTCATCTGGGAACTGTTGTTATTTGTCCTTTATTATTTAACACTTGCAGTTGCATTTGAACTCACCCTCACATATGCAAATCAAATTGTATCTGCCTTTCATTGCAAACCCAAACAGGCATTTTTGAGAGTCTACTGTCAACATCAAATTCTGATGCTGTCATATTGAACTGTCATGGTCTTTATTGATAATTTTTCATGATCTTAGCATGTATATTTTATATTTATTGCAAGTTTGAATTCTAGTGTATTGCTTTTTCTGCTAGGTGCATTTGTACAATTTCTTACTAGTGCAGTTGCAAGTTCAACATTATTTGCATGTGCCAGTCACCACACTTGCCATGCTTTGCTCATAGCAAAGACTGCTCATTGTGTTCTTGTTGAGTAGTTTTGTTTTGAAAGTTTGTTACATAGCACTAGCCATGTATCATACTGAAACAAAAATCTTTACTCTCAAGTGCCAAATAAACAGGTAGGGGGTAATATAAGTTAGAATTTCACCCAAGGAAAAAACATCTTATCACATTCACTCTTACTCAATAATATTTTTTAATCCAGAATCAACCATGCGTACTTCAAAACACAAACAACAACTCCTTTCATTGTTCAAAATAACACAAGAAAGCCAGTCCATGAAAAATCAAGCCCTTTGGGTATACAACAGGGGATCAGAAAAAAATGGAAGGTCAGAAGTTTTAAAATGATTATACAGAGATAGAAAGAACAAACACAGGTTTTCATAAAGTATATAAGTAAAGTATATACAGAAGCAAGCTATTCTGCCATGAAAATTGGGCATAAATAGTACTAACAAAGAAAGGAAATAAAATGAGGGGTTTGTAGAAAAAGTCAATTTCCTTAAAATTAATAAACAGGTGATCTTAGTAAGGTCCAAGGGGTTGGAAAAAATAGAAAAATTAATAAGTGAGAGGGGTGTTTATTTGGCATCTGAGAGTACGTTGAATTCCTAGCAACATAATTTAACTGCAGCAATCCTAGTATGATCTTGTGAGGATTTTCCTTAGAGCATGATAGTAGATAGAAGCAATGACATTCATCAAAGATTGGTAATTTGCTCAATCTTAATAGAGGATAAATTTCCATTGCTGAAGAAACTGCCTATAGATTTTGCTTTCATAGCTACCCAATCGTAATACATTTTTCTTTTGTCACGGTAGGTTTGCAAATGTCCAAGCAGGATTTGAAAATGCAATCCTCTACTTTGAATTCAAAAAGGAAATCTTTTCTTGACGTGCTGAAGAGATCAAGTAAAACTTTAATGCACTTAGACTGCTTGTTACTGGATTGGTGTGATGTGAAGTCTAGCCAAGTTTCATCTGAAGATATTAATCTCCCTTTTTTGTATAATGACACATACAGCATACCTGCTCCAGAGCTCAAAAATGGATCAAGTACTGCTTTTAAAGACTCAAAATATTTTTGTAATAGAGACAAATTTGACACTGTTCTTTCCAGTCTTTTTAGAAGTTTCAATACTGAACAGATTAGTTTAGATGGGACTTATGTATTACATACTGATGTAGAGAGTCATGGTAGCGCAGATACATCACAAGAAGAATAAAAGACTAGTTCTTGGAGAAAATATGTAGTCCTTGAAGAAGACAATTCAGGATTCATGGGCGTCAAAGCCGGGGGTCAAGGAGGAAGTACTTGCCCCCACTTTTTTATAAAGTAGCATAATTTACTATTCTTGTCTGAGCTTATCTCCAACCTTACTGACCTGGCCCTTTAACTTTGAAAATCATTTCAACACCCCTTGCATTTCACACAAGTAACTGCCACTTACACACTGAATAGTGCTGCGTTTTTGCACGTTTGTGCGCACAGGCACGTACGTTCTGGTATTCGGCATGTGCGATCTTGTATTCTGGTATTCGGCATGTGAGAATTGATAATATATTCATAAAGTGTAATGTACTTTGGATTAAACATTGATTGTGTACAAGATGAATCTTTTTCAATGATATAATTTATTTGTTCTTTCATTTTGTTATTTCTCTTCTTGCTAGCTGTTACTGTATGTAGAACATTTATGGTAGCCATCCCGGTATCGAAAAGCTACAAGTTCATTTCTGCTTTACCAACATCATAAACATCTTTGATTTGTAGACTCAAATTTTTTCTTCTTTTGGTAAGCAATTTTAGAATTTAGAGGCCACTTCCATATTTAAGCTGGATGATATCGTGTGTATGTTTATTCATGGTGCATATATAGAGAGAGCTCCTCCCTATAAAAAATTCCCTGCATACAAATTCTCTTAAATTTCTTTTTTTTGTTAGCCTATATTTCTTATTTTATTTTGTGATCTCGTTGTATGTTGTAAGTAATTTGAAATAGCCTGTTGGTACTAAAGAACTTTAGTACAGCACGAAAAAGCGGCAACATTCTTTTTACACACTTAAAAGCTTTTTTTCGTTCGACACTCATCAGAGTATGAAAACGTCGGATAGTGACTGGTTAACCTTAAGGTCACTATCCGACGTTTTCATACTCTGACGAGTGTCGGACGAAAAGAGCTTTTAAGTATGTCAAAAGAATGTTGCCGCTTTTATGCTGTAGTACGTAATTTTAATGGCATTTTGTATATGGTGGAATTTAAAAAAAATGAAAAATGAACATCTCAAATGGCGTGACAGACACTCCGGGCCCTTGGGTTTTCAATAGCATTGGGGTATAATCTTAATTTTTATTCCAAATAGTACAAAAATGTTCTCTTAAGAATCTGAGGGGCTCCTTCAGGACCTCAAAAGCTTGGAGTCCCTTAGGAGCAGTCCAAATCCCAACTACGCCACTGTATACATCTCGTTTAATTACTATATCGTTTATAATAGACTTGGGGTTGTAGTTCCTCCTTTACAAATAATAATTGATTTCCAACCGTGCTGGTGCTTCTGATCTTGATCGTAGTAAATCGAAAAAATTTCAATTTGTTTTGCAGTACATGTTTTTTAAATGACAGTATTGTATGAGTAAATTGTTCAGCATTGGATTTTTGAGACCAACGAAAGTTTATAAGGGCATACGTATTTCAAATTTGAACTATATGTGAATAAAATGTTTGTATGTAGTTTAGCTCTTCTACTATGTACTACGATGTATCATTCAATTAATGTGCACGTACAAAACATTGGAACTAAAGCATTTTTCCTACAAAGCTTTTTAGAAAATTTTGATATTAGAATCGTAAAAAAGTTAAGAAAGTTTCTGGACTGGGACCGAAAAAGAATTTCTTACAAAAAAACATAAATATATTTTTAAAGATAGCGCATCTTCACCAAATAAACATAATGGTAGCCAACATATTCAACAATCAGCTTTCTTCGTGTTTGTTCGTTTTCATATTTGAGCGTGCAAATTTTCTTTAATCATAACTAGTGGGTAAGAATCTTCCATCTTACTAAATCTTAAGTATAGCTGTGCTTCAGTCCTTTTGGCAATCAAACCAGGTGAATATGAATAAAGCAAAAAGATCCAGAATTTTTGATATTTGTTTTAACTATTTGTTCCTGTTGTTTAGTTTGAGGAAGAAAAATAACTTAGTTTGCCCCTTTGCACTACTCAGATTTTTTACTTCTAGTTTTCCACAGTAGTTTGCTTTGCTAGGCACTGACCTTTTCAACTCTGTCAAGCTTTGTATCTGCGATATTTTGCCAAATTAGTTTTCATACTAGCTTGTTAAAAGGGTGCCCGCTAAGCGCGGGCAAT
>OLMO02000297.1:8060070-8086437 GCA_900291935.2 Cassiopea xamachana
AAATGTCTTGTGCATTAGTACTTATCTGGGGATCAAATAATGCTTAAGATTCTGCCATTTCAAATTGGAAGTCCAGCTCAGGGGTGGACTGGCTAAATTTTAAAAGCTTGCCCACACCCCCCAGAACTCGTAGTGCATCGCATCCAAAAATATCGAAAGATGCACATTTTGGTAAAAGATATGCCTAGTCTTTTCAAAAGTGTTTCACGTGATGGGCGTGCCAGAAATCAATCTGCAAAAATTTTATTCAAAAATGAATAAATCTTAGTGCTACACGTTTTTATTTGAAAGGAAGTAGTTTATGGGAAAGTTGTACTCGATAACTGAAAAAGCTAAGACAGTGTACATTGAACTTTTCACTTTCCATTAATAATCGTGCATAAGATACTAAAACTCAAAAGTTTTGCTAAGAAGGTCTTAAAGAAAACTTTGATAGTAGAATAGTGAGCAAATTAAGAAAGCTTCAGTGCTGGAACCGATAAATACTTTCTTGACGTGGAATCATGTATCTTTGATGGTGCATCTTTGAACACTAAGCCAAAATGTTCTTGCAGGTAGCTAAAGGAAACCCTAGTGAATGTTGATAAGTGAGGAAACTATAGCTCTGTAGCAAAAACTGCGCTGGGAAAAGATATTACCTTGGCTCTGAATGCATCTCCAAATGTGATATCACGGCTTTGTTGGATTCACGCCTTCAAACTCAACATTTTTTCACCTTTAGGCGGCCGGCCCATCGGGCCCGAACGGCACGACAGTTATGACAAATGCTCGTATGTCGTCTCCCCAACTCAAAGACTTATGCTTTGTAGAAACCGACGAGTTTCGGTTAGGATTTTTAATGTGGTCAATACCAAAACATAAAGCAAATCCTAAATGCAGTAGAAGAATTAGCCCCTTTTAAGAAATCATAGCTCCATTTAATTTATTTTCATTTTTGCATGTTTTAGGAGGGCTCCCTTCTGCATAGCTGGTTTTCAAGGGTCGTCCTTTGAAAAAAGAATATACATACTAAAGTACAATCTTATAAAATGCTAGTTATAATTAAACCGCACTAATATGTCTGAAAACAGAAAAAAAGTATAGGATCTAGAGGGAAAATTTAAGGAAGGGTGGCCCATTTCGTTCAAAAAATGGCAGATGAAGTTATTGTTGTGCATCTGAGAACTTTCAATAAACCTTCCATATATGCATTAACTGGAAAAACTGTGCTTGTAAGGGACGTGTCATAAAGTATCTACTACAGGGGGGTGGAGGATATAGACCGGGGCCACCAAACATTTTCGCTGCTTCTCAATGGGCCACAAAAAATGTTTGCAGATTCCTAATGGGCCAGAGAAATTTTTGTGCAAATCCAACCAAAAGTTTTAGAATTATATGATGCTTTCATTGACTAAAAAGTAGAAGTTCAAATTATTATTAACAGTCAGAATCTGAAGATGAACTTTTACAACTGGTTGCACTTTCCGTGGGAGTCTCCATCCCATTTTTCCTTGAAAGCATGAAAATAATGTTCTCTGTTTACTTTGTACTTTGTACTTTAAAAAGTCTGCAAAGGTAAACTTCATTCAAGGACATATTGCAACAACACTTGCTTCAGTGAATGAAGCAGGAGATAATGCTAGAGACAAACCAGCAACAGCAATATAAGATGATCTATCAGAAAATGAAAGTGATAACAATTTTGGGGATGATAGCAGCAGTNTACAGAGGAAGATGTGATTCGTGCAACAGTCAGTAATGATGGTGACAGTAAAGAGGGAGATGATGACAGTGGTGGTGAAAGTGAACATAGTGATAATGACCTTGCTCCCGAGAGTATCTTCGTAAAAACGAAACGTGGTCGTGTGACCACAAACTACAACAGAGTTCGTTCCATATAGATAAAAATTTAGTTACAATAGGCAGGCACGCCGGAGAGAGGGGCAGAGGGAGCAAGCGCCCCTTCAGCCTTTCTTTTGAGGGAGCAGAGGGAGCAAAAGTGCCCTTTTTAAAACGCAATAGAATCCCTTCTTAGACATTGATATTGTTGTTCTCCGGAAGGGGCCTGGGCCTTAGTGGCTTCACGTGTAGAGATATATTCTGTAATTCAGTCATCAATCAGTCTTCAATCAATGCACCAATGATAAACAAGTTGCGTATCTCTCTGTCTACTCTGTTGGCCAAGAACAACAATGTAATAGATATGATACAAAGGAGATCAAATGAGATATATAAGTAAGCCATATATGATTGGAAGAGAGAATAATTTGCTTAAATTTGTGAAATGTAGGCCATGCTAAAGGATAGAACGAAAATGTCTCAAAGAGGTACATTGGGTCCCAAAGAGGTGCCCATTCGAATCGGTGCCCTTTTGCTCCTGTTGGCCCCACTGTCCCATTATCGTTCCAGCGTCCCCAACAATATGTCAGGATGACTTAGTGTAAATAATGGTTCAAGATATTCATGGCAACAATTTTAATGACATGATGGAAACATACATACAAAATAGAACATCTAGATAACTTAATGCTCTCAGCGCGCTGAAAAGCAAACCATAAAGTTTTTGACATGGGCCACGAAAAACTTTTGCCTTGTCACAATGGGTCATGGAGCTTTTTGTCCCTGTTTATATGGGCTATGAAATCTTTTTTGGATAAAGCCACATGTCCTCCACCCCCCTATCGTAGATATTTTATGACGCATCCCTAAGAAAGATTTTTAAGAAAAACGTTCATTATGGTCCAAACTTATCGAGTAGATTATCATTAAGTGAATATGGGCGTGGTTGAAATTTGAATTAGCAACTTCCTTGAAAACGAGCAACTTTTCAGAAAATTTCGAGTAACTTGTAGAAAGGGCTACATGTCTCTGCTAGTCGATTTACGCTTTCTAGAATTCATGGTCCGGTTCAGTCAAACTATGCCAAACCTGTGCCCAGGCAGAAATTTTTCAGAAGCAAATCGAGGCTCTTGCAATATTTCTGCCAGGTCAACTTATCTCACCAGTTTGGAAGTGCGGAAGTGTTAAGGCAGTAAATCCAAGGATTCAAGTTCATTTTGCCATAAAATGCATGTTTAGAGAACAGCTGAAGTATGGAAGAAGTTGTGGATGATGATCCAAGTGGTATAACAGAATAGCAATATTTAGTATTCTCCGCTACTGTTTTTTATCTTTAGGCTACAACAGCATTGAAACGAATTAGGGTAGTAATGTTCACGCTTGTATGTCATCCACATTAAATTTTTCTTGGTGAGCGGATATAAAACTATTCTGAATGGACCTATAGGGCATCACATATAGAATTTAGATTAAACAGTTAAGGGATATGATGAAAACTTCTTAAGTTTCATTTTCGCATAAATGAAATTTCTTTCAACAAACCAAATGTATATGAGGAAAGGTATACATTTGGATAATGGGATTTATTACTTAAAAGTTTATTAGTTCCAACACCTTAGGAAATTTATGATAAGCAATAGATTTAAAAAAAATTTCCAGCTCTTGAAATGCTTCACTTTCGCTTCATTGGTAACACCACTGATAAAGCAAACAATCACAGAGTTGAAATTATTCTCTAAGTCTAGAAATATATGTATTCTTTGAAGCCCCAAATAGATGGGTGGTTGCTACACTGCTAAGTTTGCAGTTTGCTCCGAATTTATAAACGCAAAGGTTGCAAATTGATTTTCAAGAGGGCAAAATCAATAGTTTTGCTCTTTGTAACTTGCAAAGAGCACAGAGGCCAATTTATTTTGTAATAATAGCAAATAACAGTGGAAAAGTTTGGATCATTACAGTGGACACTTTAATGATGCTAAGTTCTTAAATTGTATTTATATGATACCTGGTGTATAAGTCAATTCCCTATTTTTGACCCAGAATTTCTGATTGAAAAACNCTTGACTTATACACTGATCACTAAACAAGGGACAAGCACAAGCAGCTATCATTTACATCCTAAGAAATGCATCTACATACTGTACTACTGATGTCTTTCAACACCTGCAAAAGAGTGCATTATTTTTACCATAACAGTTGAAAGAGCACAGTTTGATCTCAGAAATTCATCTGCCATGCTCAATTTTCAAACTTAAAAATCTGGGGTGGTTGGAATAGTAGAGGGTGGAAATGTCCTAAAGCCCCAAAAAACAGGGGGCCAGAATAGGCAGGGTGGGTGCAAAGCTTTATTATGATGCATATCAATGGGTAGGTTTCACTCATAATTTCAACTGTATACAAAATGAAAAGCACAATTCCCTGGGTGCAAATTGTAGTTCTTTGAAAGCGTGTAGTTCCCAAGATCAGAATCCATTAGCTTGTGATATTTTTATCATCTCCCATGCCTAGTCAAATTATCTAACTATCTTCAAGTGGTTATATTGAGTACATTTTGTTTAGGATGTTTCTGTTGTATTACAATAAGGGTATATCTTGAGAATTTACCTTTAGTATCAATAATTATAGTCTGAAACCATGCAAAGAAGTTTAGCAAGTACAACCGAGTAATTGGTAGTTGTCTCAACTCCTTTATCCTTTATCTATTGATTTATGAGAGCTTACTTATCATTAGAGATGGTCCCACCTTACATCCCCAAATGCCCTCTATCCCACTCACACTTTCTTGAATTTGAATGAATAACTATTACAGATTTGAACCTTTTTCCCATTTGTGTGCTTTGAGTATGTTTTCCATTTATTTACCTCTTGGTTATTTCCCTAGGTTCATCTAGTAGATTTTGTTTATCTCTAATATCTCTGTATATACAGTCTTATAAGTCTAATCACTATAATCCTTTATGCTTTGGATTGAACATATTTTTAATTATTAAAGTTTTTTGTTGTCCTGTTTGCCCTCAGAACTGGATGCTTAAGATTGTGTATACTTTTTTGCAGACACATGCATATGTCAAAGATGGCCGATGCTTGTTATGGCATGTTCATTCTTCATATTTGGTGCCATTGGCCTAATTGTAACCTATGTGCTGTTGCAAGATAAGGCACTTGAAGTGCAATATCATGTAATGTTTGTATCTTGTATTTGTTCAGAGAGAAATGATTTGTTAATAGTAGTTAATATAGAAATTGGTACAAGGACACCTCTGTCCTCAAATATAGTCATTCCAGATGGCTGTTGGAATACTAATTTGTTTGAATTCTGAATCTGTTTTTCCTATTGCAAATAATGTAAGTGGTCTTAATCCATCCACTACAAAACTGCTTTTTTTAAAACATAATATGCTATTTCATAATGTCATCTATAAACATGTTTTTGGGCTAATGTACTCACAGAAAACACAAAAAAACAGTAAAGTTTGTAAACACAAACAAACAAATCTGAACACTGGCCAAGTCAAAAAAGACCAATTTCTGTCTGGCGAGTGCACAATTTCAAATTTTTGATTGGATATTTGTTTGATATCTAAAATGTTTGCAGGTAGTTGTTTGCTGGTAGTTGTTGTTGTTTGGTGACTTAAGCTTATTGGATATTTTGATTCGCTGTGCATTCTTTTTTATATTTTCTATTGATAGACTGCTGCCATCATATGTGATTATGTTGTTTGCATTTTGAGACCATTTGCATGTCTTGGTTACATCCTGTATAACACTTTGATACTATTTTGTGTTAATTATCAGGTCTTCTATTCACTTAAGATTAGCGCTCAGTATGTCATGAATATTGCTAGAGTTTTTGTATATCTACATGATAGCCAGAAATATTTGCTATTTTTCAGTATGGAATTGTCATAGATGCTGGTTCATCCCATACAGACATAAATCTATATAGATGGCCAAGTGATGAAAAATATAGAGGAACTGCCAGAATTCACCAGATTGGATTTGATACTTGTTCTGGTTAGTGGTTGTGTTTATTCAAAGCAATTTTTTTTTTGATCATTTTCAAAGCAAGTGAAGCATATTGTACTATTCAGTGGCTTATCAATGTTTATTTCTCTTTCACAAATCAACTCTAGATCAATTTTTTGTTTTTAGTCTTTTAAAAGTTTTACTTGCAAATTAACTCAGATAAATACTAATCAAACCTTATTTTACCTGAAAAAACAGGGCCTCAGCAAAAGTCTCTTGACCTCTCCCCCTTTTTCAGAGTCATATTTTCTCAGTTTGCAAGATGTATATTGTCTATCACTGGGTATAAATTTGTCCTTTCATTTGAGTAAATAGAACTATGTGTCACATATAAATTTCCTTGTAAATCTGTAAACTTATTTAGCACCTGGAATATGGTTGTGAAATTCTCAAAGGAGGATCTCAATAAAAATCCTTCCAAGGTCACATTTTTGGGGCATATAAGTGCTATTATTTACTAAAGATGACATTGTTTTGTTGAATGCTGTTATTTTGATTTTATTTAATGCAGCTTTTATCTTTGCATATCAATTCCAAACAATATTGAAAATTCTCATCTTTCTGTAGAAGGTTTTTTACATAATTTAAGTGTCCCACTACTTCCAAAGTTCACTTGTTAGAAGAGTGTTTCCTTTTTTACTGGTGAAAAGTGCTTATATTCAAACATATTTGCACTTCATCCCTCAGCAAATGTACAGGGAAATTGACTTTCTTGAGAAACAGTTTTATTCTATCCATAAGAATTGTATGGCAGCCTTTTGTTGTTTTCACTTGCCTGCTTTACAATCAGAACATTGTAGCTACAGTTTTCTTATCGATATGGGATTCATTAAGACGTTTAAGATGTGAAGCGCATGACCAGATTCTGTTTTATATTGCAGAATCTTTAAACCTATTTTTCTCTAATATAGCATCTTGTCAATAATATTGCAATCTGAAATTGTTAATCTTGACTACAGACATTTGGAATTAAATCAGCCACCGACTGATAATGCTGGCATCTTCCCAAATGGCTGATAATTTGATTGCAAATAAAATTCCTTGGTGCATTTCTTTTTTAAATCTTTGCTCATGGTTGCAAAATGACGTTACAGGTGTGTTTTCGCTTACTACTGAAGTATAATCAAGGTCATGGCGAGGTGGCATAGTGGTTAGAACGAATGACTCCTGTGCGGAAGATTTACGGTTCGAGCTCAACTCGAGACCTGGACTAAATGCTCGCTCATTGTGCACCCAACAGCGAATGGGTACCTGGTGGCAACACTGTGGAGATAAAGGTGGCGAGCAAAGGATCTGGCCACCCTACCTCATATGCCAATAGCTCAGGATAAGGGTCCTCTCTAACAGGCACTCCCTTACGTACGAAAGTATACGGGACTACCTTTACCTTTACTGGAGTAAGCTCAAGTAGAGACTCGATAATTCACCACAATGTAATCTACTAGGCAATCCTCTGTGCCTCAAAAGAGTTTTTGCTTAGCTATGGTCCTCACTGCTTCATAGAGCATCAAGGTACTTGTGGTATTGCACCAAGAATCACAGTTCCTTGAATTTGACTTTCTTGATACATTTGCACTAGATGGAGTATCCACATGTACTAACTTGCAGAAACGTTGCCAATTCCCTTTGCACATTGCTGCAGTAGTCAGCTATTGTTTCTTCTTTCCCATTCTTCCCATCTCTTGATATGTTTTACCTTCATCCTCCATCCCCTGTTGTTGCCTGTTATTATTGATAAGATGAAAGGGGAGTTAATTAGCCAGCTGTTATGAAGTACAACCAAAGTCAGGGGGTGAAGTCCCGTAGAATATCTTTTAAAGCCACTTCCTTTAGATCTTAGGGGAAATGCCTTCTTTTAATATAGAGATATGCCTTTTCTAGTTAGAAAACTGCAGGTGAATTCATTTACGTGCTCGTGTTTTATCAATATTGCCTAAAAAAATAGAAAGGGGATCAGCCCCCCCCCAACCCGCGAGAACTAGAAGGGGACTAAGTCCACTGCATCCCCATAGGCCCGTTCTCCAACGATCCTGGGTAGATTTGTGCTTATTCCTAGGAACCTTTCCTATTGTTCACATGTATAGTAGGGAATGGTAATCGGATGGTAAAGTCTGGATTTTAAAAGTTCTTCAAGTAAAATTTATAGCAAATTCGTCTGACTTATATGCAGAGGTATGGTCCTAGAGAAATAGGAAAAGAAGGGGGTTGTGTTACAAAAATGTTGTTTGCTCACACCTTTTACCATATCGATTTAAAATTTAATGACAGTAACATGTCCATCTCTGCTATGTATATGGAAGTTTGATGAAGAAGAAAGCAATCAATGGTTGTAGAGGAAGATTGCAAACTGCTCGGTTGGCAGGCAATTTGCTATCTTCCTTGATAGTTTTCATTAGAAGGTTAACGTGATTATCAGGTATGCAAGATAATCGCTTTAATTCTCTAGTCAATACTTTCAAAACTGACGCTAAGTAGGCTTAGCAAATTGTTTGGTCATCTTTTTTATCGATGAAACATTTTTTTAGAAGTTAGTATTTACTCTACCCTGAGCATTCTTCTAGTGATAAGAGTGTACCTGTCCTATACCCAGCCTAGCAGATACTCGCCATAGGAGGACTGAGCCCTTCAAAATTCTTGAGTTTAGCTAGGGGCTGAACTCCGAAAGCTCCCTGCACAGCCCCCTGCTTTTTGTAAAGAAATAAATTTCAAATGGAACAAATGTCTGCAGAGCAATCAGCCATGCATGTGTTTTTGAAATTACCCTTCTTTTCAGTACTTTCAAAAGCTATTGCTTGTTTGTGTAAACAGTCAGTTCATTCCTTCTGTGATGAGCTCTGGTGAGTCTTCATGTTTCAAAAAAGTCTATTAGTTCAAAGGGTCTGCATCTGATGCTGCACATTTCTAGAACATTAATTCATTTTTTAAAATATAATTGAAACAAATATCATATCTATTGGAATCTTGGCATTTCTCAGCAAAACTTGAATGGAAAAAGCCACTGGCATATCTGGCAGGCTACCACTCCCATTTGAGAGCTTTGTAATAAAAAATTTATAATGATGAGTTTTCAGCAGGAATATTAAATTGTTGTATAAACAAAATGGCTGAAGAAGAGTTAAACAACTTAAGTATTAACAACATGACAGGGAGATCGCGGCAATAGTAGGGTAAGGGGGTGAACTAGAGCACAAGCAGAGGAATTGAGGGTTTCTAAGGCACCTGTTTGGAAAATTTTCATCGTACTTTCTTAGTATGGGCTTTTTTGCTAGCAGATTTACAGAAAACTTCCTTCTTCAATGCTTATGCCACCAACTTAATCATGTATCGTTGGAAGAGTACAGCAGCACCACTTCCCCCTTCCTGCCCCCCGCTCTGGTGGTCCTGAAATGTAAGGGAAAGTAGCAATATTGCTTTGATAAATAAGGTATGCTGTATATGCCCATAGAAGTATTTGAATATAATGATTGCGATTCTGATCTAGCTGCTGTTTACTAAGCTTTTGATACTAAAATTATTTGTCATATTTCTCATAGATGTTGGTATAGCAAGCTTCAAAGATAACCCTTCTAATGCCTCAAAGGTAGTTGAGGGCTGTATAGACAAGTATGCCCTGAGTAAGATTCCAACCAGTAGCCGACCTCGTACACCTGTCTTTGTTGGAGCAACTGCTGGTATGAGGTTGCTATGGTAAGGATTACTATCATATTCTGCACATGAACGTTTAAAGCATCAACTTATTTCTTAATGTTGTTCTCTTGAACCTTGGATGTAGCTGTTGATAAATTTGTGTTGTGAAGTATCAGAGGGTTAAGGCAGAGCATTGCAAAGATGAAATTTCCCTTATCATATCAACCATTGCCATTACTGTCAATCAAAATCATTCCCTACTCTTACGTGCCTAATAAACGCCCCCTTAGCTATTATTAGAACCCCCGCTTATTATTTTTTGTGCAAAAAATTGTTCAAATTTTGCTAGACGTTTATTGAATGTTAGTAAAATGTATTTTCATTAGAAGTTGAATGCTCATTAATGAGAATATTTTGCTAAATGTGCATGAAATGCTTATGAAATGAAATTTTCATGAAATGTCAGTTATTCATCATTGCGAATATTTTACTAAGTGCCCATTAAACTCTATGTTAACCCCCTCTCTTTTACCCCTCTCAGAAGTCAGAATGTTATTAAGCTCCCTAGGGCTTGATAGAACTTGTTAATTTTCTCAATTCCTATCAGAATTACCGATAGGCCATGACCCTTATGGGAGAGAAAACGCTAATCGAAATAATTGCTTCATTTTCCTATCCCTAGGGCAGTGCTTCTCAATTGTTTTTTGCAAAACCCCCATAATGGTAAGAGAAAATACTTCGCTCCTCCCCCCGGTCATTAGAAATAAGATCATTATATATACAATTTGCATACCTCTTATCTGGGGTCGTACGCACCCCATGCAGCATCGCATCGCGTACCACTATTTGAGAAACGCTGCCCTAGGGTACAGCAGTTGCCAAAAGTCCGTGGGACACTTACAAAAAATTATGAAAGACTAAAGCCTTTTCAGCATTTCAATCATTACGCCTTGTACGCACCCCCTTCCCCCTAAAGCAATGTTGGTCTGTCCCTTAGACACTTGGCATTATTGTGCACAAAAATTTTTCCGTTACTGCATGTACTTCTCCCAAAAAGCAACATGGTTTAGGGGGAAGGGGTGGGAATATTTCATCTAGATTAAAAATATGCAAAGTGTCCCAGGACTTTTGGCGAGTATGGGTATGTCATTTGAACAATTGTTACAAAGACCAATAGGTACCTAAGTATAATGAACTAGCTGAAGATGCATGTTTGTTTTTAAGTATGCATCAATATTTATTTTGCACGATAATGGTGTAACGAATGACTTGGATTCTTCCTATCCCACGGTTTTTCTCGACGACAGTTTTAGTTGCTGCTGTGCATACGCAAGCAAAATTAATGGTTTCTTATATGCATGCTTGAACGGAAGAGCTCTATAGCTATCAGTAATATACTTCTAGGCCCCTGATATGTATTCATGTATGCATGTATGTATGTAAGAGCGCTTGCCAAAGCCTGCTATAAATATCTTCAGGCTGTTCTATCAATGAGCTTATTACAGTACGAAAAAGCGGCAACATTCTTTTGACTTACTGAAAGTTTTTTTTCATCCGACACTCATCAGAGTATGAAACGTGGGATAGTGACCGAAATGTTAACCGAAATATATAGCTAGATGCGGTTACATGTGATAGGATACGTCTAATTGCCCCTCAAGAGTGGTCAATTAGGACCTATTAACCATTGTTTACTTGAAGATTCCTAATGAAAAAACGAGCTCTTTTTGTCTACACAAGACTGGATTTTGAGTCTGTATGTAAACAGGTTCCAAAACACTTAAATGAACTTATTGTTTTAGTGCTAGGGATGTCAAAGCTTGCAACAAAATTCTGGAAAGTATTCGCAGTTCGTTAAAGAAGTATAAGTTTGATGAGAAGCCTGGAAATGTTTATGTTCTACCTGGCAACCAAGAGGGTACATTTGGATGGGTAACTGTTAACCTGTTAACAAAAAGGATCCCACAGGAAAAGGTACAATCTTACTAAGACTTTTCTTCAGTTACTTGATCTAGTTAAATTAGATGATAGTTGCAAGTCTGTTCTCGAAATGATTTTATTTCGTAACAAATAAACAACAGAAATGCTCCTATCAAAATATTTTCCAGTATTTTGTTATTTTAAATTGTGTTATATTGTACCTGTATGTATTTTATTCATCATTCTTTAGAGGGAGACACTTTTTTGCATGAGTTTCAACTTTCTTAGCTTTTCCCGAAATTGAGGCTCAGATTTTATAACCTTTTACTGTAATAGTCTGTCAAATACAGGTTACCTTCTCCCTGTTGAACTTGTGAACTCGAATTTAAAATCCATCTTCATCATTCTGAATGAATTACAACACCTCGAATGCAAAAATGAAGTGCTATCAATTTTTGGTGTTATGGCTTTTTGAACCTCTTTTTGGTATAAACTTTTGTCTTATTTTTCTTATAAAAGGACATGCATTGTATGTTTTACGCTGCTCTTTGGCGTCATGAAATCATCATTTTAGATTTGCAAGGAGGGTGTAGCAATTGTATGGCCTATGTACATTGTAGTTTATTCAGATTACTGGTAGTAATCAATACTCAAGGCAGACGATTCTAGTGTGTGAAAACTGACATGCTATTAACAAACAGTGGTTTATAGAAACTTACTGTGTTGATAAAATGATTTATTTTAGAGAGAGAAAAGTTTGCCAACGTTGGGAGCTTTGGATATGGGTGGAGCATCAGCTGAGATAACATTTGTGCCAGAAAAGGGAACTGTTGTGCCAAGTAGTTATAGCAGTTACGTCAGGCTGTATGGGAGGGACTACAATCTGTATACACACAGCTTCTTATGTTATGGAATGAAAGAGGCTGAAAGGAGGTTGTTGGCCAGTCTTGTTCAGGTAACAAATTTTTCTCAACATATAATGAGGCCCCCAGGGGGGTCTGTGTCCCCATGTTCCCTAGAAAAATTTCCAAAATCTCGCTTATGCCCGAAAATGCTTTTTGAATGCTCCTTTAAAGAAATGCGGAATTGCTCCTCAGAATCCACTTTGATCCCTAGTTCCCTTGAAAAGTTTGCTCTTGTTACCATTAATAAAAATGGCAAGTTTCCTTGTTCCCCATACTCCCCCGGGGGCCTCTATAATCCTGCATAAATAGCCCACCCATATTTAGGTCCTGGCCCTTCTGTCAGGATGCGTGGCCAAGCGGCCCAGCCAGTTCCATTAGCTTAACTGAAGTTAGGCATGGCTGTGTACGGTCAGAAACTGGATGGACGACTTTCCAGATGAACGACCAAAACAGCTCACTCCGCTGTCCTTCGGAAGGGACGTTAGACTAGGGGTCCTATGCTTGTATGAGGCTTATATCATAGGCCTTAATTAGCTGAAAAAGCTAGGTATAACAGCCTACTCAAAATAAAAACAAACAACAACAGCAACTGCAACATTTACCACAGCACCAATATGTGGTCATGATTTTCACATATGACTTTTTGAACATTGATTTTGAAAAGGGTGTTTTTCATACAGTAGAGCCTCGTTTTCCAACGAGTCTTCACTACTCTATTGAAAGTACTTATGCAAACTATTGTCAGAAATCATGATATGGTATGATATGGAACATCGAGCCCCTTTCCTCTTTAGTTCTCTCGTTTTCCTGTTACAAACCCATTTTCTGTTACAAACCCATTTAGGACAGATTTCTGTAGTCGCTATAGAAAGATTATTTTGATACTTACATGGGAAATCCTAATAGCCAATACTTCTGACTTTCTTATATATTCAGCTTGATGGCACATCTCTAGTTACAGTTATGGACAGCGGGCTTCTATATACGGCTCTGTTCTCTGACTCGAAAACCTATGAATCTTGGCTATATGGATTTCTGAATATTTCGATGTAGGTACCCGTATAGTGAAGAGCACAGGATTAGGAAACTTCTAATGTTTTTAAGTGCTCATTATATGTATAGTTTGTGGGTAGAATAATCAAAGCTTGCAACAATATTAGAAAGCTTGGAGAAGTAAGTGAGAATTATCAGTAGTTTGAGGGTATTTTGGTATGTAGACTGACGATACTCTTCGGTAGAATTGCAATAATTGTTTTCTTGGGTGAATTCGCCTTTGTATCAGCTTCCCATTCAAAGTTGTAAGGTACACCCTTGAGCACAAGGGCCTTATCGTAAGACTGGAGGATATGCACGTTTTTTTGTGTTGTAAGAAGCTTGTCTGTAGGAAACATGAGCCAGGAATTAGGTAAAAATTAAGAAGCATTTAAGAAACATAGGCAGGCTGAGTTTCAAGCAATAGCTTGAAAAAAGTGTTTTACAAGAAAATTTTTGATCAACCCAGAAACAAAATAGAAACAACACCCATTACATGGATCACAAAGCGTGAGCATCCCATTTCTTTCATCACCGTTGCCTAAACTGGGTTTTTATTGTTATTTGAATTCTTTAAAATTTAAGAAACAATTAAGATATATTGGAGGCTGGAGTTGAGAAAAAGTGTTAAGAAACATCCGCGCTGAAGGCAGAAAGTTTCTTTCTTGTATAAAAATGCGTGTACTTCTCGCAAATTCTTGACAACCATGACTTTTTTGTAGGTATTATGCAGCATTCTAATCAGCCTAGGGGAACCTCATTGACACTTTATGAGAAGAGATTCTAAAACAACATATATTGTTAATAATGTTATTTTCTGTCCTTTCCCTAGAATTCGGGATATTCTACCAATGTAACAAACCCATGTCTTCCGCGAGGATTTACAAAGAATGAAACTGCCCGTGAACTATGGCTTCAGCCGTGCAGCATGAAACCAAAAAGCAACATATTCCCAGTAAATGACGACAAAATCTACTCATTTTTTGGAAGCAGCGACTATGATAAATGCCAGAAGATCGTCAGCAATCTCTTCAATGAAACGTCCTGTAATTTTGGTACTTGTTCTTTCGATGGAGTGTACCAGCCTAATATCACTGGCCAGTTTGTTGTAAGTTAATGTTAGGTTTTCCTTTCACACCAATGATGGCGCTAGGAGAGGGTTAGGTAGATATAGCCCCCCCGTTGGAACATGCTAGTCCCCCGCTGGAAAGACAACTCTTTTCTCGGGTGTGTTTTAGTAGTTTAGTCTACTAACCGTATTGTAGCTCCGCCCTCGAAAGCGTTGGCACCCTATTGGACAATTCCTGGCGCCTCCCCCTCGCTTCACTGATAGTGCATTAATATCAAACATTGATTACCGTAAATCCTCGAATACACCCCAGGGGGCTTATTTGGAAAATTAATTGTTGGTTGGGAGGGCTTGTTCGAGGTGGGCTTATTTCAAACTTTGGCATTTTCCTCAAAGGTTAGCATAAAAAGGACGTAATTTTCTCTGTTAAATAAATTAAAAAATTACGAAAAAAGGCTATTTCACAAACAAAATTTTGTAGGCAATAACAATTTCTTCATTATCAACACAAAAGTCGCATTTCTTTTTCGCTTTTTGTCTCCAGTCAAAAGAAGTAGTACTGTATAGCTATTGTTCTGTATAGCTTTCTTGAAATAAGACATTGTTCTACAATTATGGTTCCCTAGAGTAAGGCCCCATGGCGGTAATGTGTAAATTTTCCATCATGATAATACCAGTAAGTTGTACATTCATGGTACAAAAATATAGAAACGATGGGCCTAAAATCCTTTTCAAAAATGGCGTATAAAGCTGTTCAAAACGTTTGGAATGTTTCTCCATGGAAGTGGTAGCTGACGTGACCAAAGCGAAAATATATGTAAATAGATTCTATGGGTAAGATAAAATTTTCAACTATGGGCAAGATAAAGTTTGCAGTTTCAAATTATTTTTCCTTCAGAAAAACCATCAATACGGCTTGTGAAAAAAGTTCTACGTCAGTATGGCATCAAGAACTACACAAAAAGGCAAAGCTATTTATGGCTACTTTTTATGTTGCTGAGGTCCATCTTTTCCACGCTTTTGTATCCGAGTGTATATTCAATTTGAAGTTTTGAATACCGTACAAGATTTCATCTTGTAAATGTAGCCCTACCTTCAATAGACGCCGCAAGCACACGGAATTGGCAAGTGAAACAGATTTACAAACGCTCTTACAAATTTTCAAATGAGCTGTCATATTTCAAGTAAAATGAACCTCATTTATCAGGGCTGATATGTTGCGTTCTCAGCTATAATGGGAATTCATGTAAGTGCCATCTGACTTTATTGTTGGATCTTAGTAAGGATACGTTGACTCATAGTTCAGATCGTTCAAGTAAGAAGATCGCTTTGCAAAGCCAGTTGCTTGGGATGTTGAAGATGAGCGTGTTAGAATTTTGGTCGAGCTCCTCGCTCTGTTAAACTCCTTCAATGTGCACAACGCCAAAAAATGTTAGGAGCTTTATTACGAGGATTTTTTCTATAACGAGATCTGAAAGAAGTGATACCATATTTATTTAGAGGATCGGTGAGAAAGGACGTGAAGAAGAAAACCATTTGTAATGTTTGGTTTTGTGTTTGATGCAAATTAAGTTACTCGTTTTTTTAGGCCTACTCTGGCTATGCGTTCGCCGCAGAGTTTTTCAATGTGACTGAAACAGACAAAGTCAACAAACTGTCTAGAGCAAGCAGGAAATTTTGTAATGAGACCTGGCCGAATGTAAGTTTCATTGTTTTTACACTTCAATTATTTTTGTCTTTGGGGCTGTTCAATAATTACGTCACGCTTTGGGGGTAGGTGGTTCTACACGTTTTTTGTGATTCTCCGTGATGATGAAGCAGGGATGGGGGGTGGGTAGTACTTAATTCAAGTCCGTGGCATCATGGTGAAGCATGATTTCTAGTTTCTATTCATCTCTGTCTCATCTCACTTTGTAATGTAGATGGAACATTTTAAATGGGAGATATGATGTTTTGGAATTTTAGTGCTTTAGTCCTAAAGTCAAATGTTTTACTTTTTCGTAATTTTTATTCGACCACTCCAACTTTGCTCAGTGTGCTTTCAGTAGGTCTTTGATTATTGGGGTGTGAAATTCCAGAACATCAAAGACCTAATGAGGTTTGAAATTCTAGACATCCGAAAGTTTTTGATTTGTCCATGACTTGTTTCTGCAACAAAACAATAGTTACATTTTCTTTACCACGCCAGACATGACGGCCTAGCGATTTAAATTCACCACTACAAAAAGAGCAAATCACAAATACCTAGTGCCATAAGTCGAGTCATCCCTTTGCAAAACATGATGAAATCAATCAAATGTATAAAGTCCTAAGTTGTTTGTATTTTGTACGTACTTGTAGGAGTAGGCAAAGAATCCTGTAGGTTCTTTTTTGGCACTTACTGCTGTTGCTGTAGTAGAAAAGACAAGAAGAATGAGATTTCTTTACCTCTTCTCCTATCCTTTTACTATGCTAAAATGTCGTTTTGTATCAGGGCTGTTGTGCATTGGGGGGAGAGGGTGTTTGTTCTAGGCATAACGTAACACAGGGGGCCTTGTGAACAAACGTGACACAGCGTGGTGATAGGGGTGGCGTTGTCTTGCCTTCCTTCAGCAGTTTGCTTCTACTACATGCTTGAGAAATCATTTGATAAGTCCTACCTGTGCCCGCATTAGGTCGTGTGTTACAAGTCAGAACACTGAGCACTTGATATGAGATGAGGAGACGTTGGAAGAGAATGCCAAGACTCTCGATATGCCCCAAATTGTTTTGAAAGATAGGTCTCAAATTGAAAATGATGAAATTTTTTCCTTTTGAAGTAAAGATTTTTAAGTCAGGGCATATATTTATTACGTTCAATTTGTCATTTAAATTAGAAGTTTCAAAGCGCAATTAAGAGTTAAGAAAAATGCGTTCTCGTTGCAAATCCTTTCGAAGATTGAATACCGACTATAGAATACCCTTGGTGTATTCTTTTGGCCTGACAGGGAAATGCATTGTCACCATCCTTGTAATTCTGCATGATAATTTTTCACTTGAGTGAAAGAATTTACAGGACCCTGGAGTAACAACCTAACAGTGCTGACTCCAAGACGATTTCCGTGTTTGGTTTTGTTGTTGCTGATTTTTGAAAATGCTTGGTTCCCACATACCTATTGATTTTGATCACTTGTGTACCCCTTCCTTTTAAGTAAATCTTTATTTGCTTATTTGCTCAAACAACAGTGCTATATTTTAATAATTTTGTACATATGAAATTTTTATTTTTGTGCTTTACCCTTTAGACATGGATCGATTCTGTTACTATTGCAATTTGCCTGTTGTGAACATGCACGAAAACGATTCTTTTTATAGATCAGAAAGAAGTACTCTACAGTTCCGGTGAAATATTTGTCGAAGAACTGTTTCAGTGGTGTATATATCTATGAAATTTTGACATACGGATTTCACTTCAAGAAAAATTCTGATAGAGTCACTTTTAAACGCAAGGTGAGTATTACTCCTTTACAAATTTCCCGTAAAAGCTCTCGTCCACAACTGCCAAAGAGATTGTAACTCTTCAATTAGAATGCACGTGACAATGAAATCATACCAGGGAAGGTGGCATAGCCATCAAGTATCTCGATTGGAACTTCTAATTTCCGGTTTTTTGTGGAACATGTTGTATTTAAAGTTTTACAAATTTAAAAAATCACACAAAACACACCAAGCATTATTATGAATCACAGAAATGCGTTACAAGACTTTTCTACAAGTGATCCACCTTGACATTTCGATTCATTTCAAAATAAAAATGATAAAAAACTGAAATCTTCTTCAACATGCATGTTTCTTTGACCATGTTTGCAGCCTGCATATCTTGAATATATTTGGAAAGTGTCTTTTATATATAAACACAATAACCGCATGGATCTAATTGTTTCATAAGATGCTGTACAATGGCTGCGTTCGTTACTACAGGGTTTGTACTGTAGTGAGTAGGAAAAATTTAAGGACTTTTAAAGGAGCGTTTTCTTGACAAAGGCAAATCATTTCCTAAATAGATTTGCCGTTGAAAATGCTCTTTCACAAAAATTGATAAGAAATATGGAGTTTTTTCTAAACTCAACAAATTTAATGAGTTTGTAAACGCCCTAAAAAGGTAAATTAAATCTAATGAGTTCTTAAGGAGTTTATGCAGTAGCACGAACTCTGTCCTACGTCTCTTTTATTCAAGAGACCTAATTGTTGTTTCACTGGTATTTCCGTTTTTACTGTTCTATGCTCTCTCTGGAGACTTCTCTTTTCTTCTAGGTTAATGGTAAAGAGGTTGGGTGGTCACTTGNGGTCTGATGGTTAATACAACGAACCTGATACCAACTGAAGAGCTCAAGAGCAAAGTGTCGAGAAGAGGTTACATATTCTTCACGTCACTGAGTGCAGCCGTGATGGCTTTCGGCATAATGCTTTGTTTTTGCTATTCAATCAAAAGGTGCAGGGCCCGGAATCGTGACCGCTATACACCCATTTCTGTCAACTAATTATTGAGTTTTGCCAAATTTGCGTAGCAAAGTCTTTAATAAGATAATTATGTATGATTTCATTTCTAGTAAGTGCACTTTGAAGCCAGGAGTAGTTAGGTCACCATTGTTCTAGTCAAACGACAAAATATGGTTGCATTAGTTGGTTTTTACAACTCAGTCTAGGATTAAATTCCCGTTTATTTTGTGGGTTTTGCTACAAGTGACACATTGCAAGAATGATGTATATTTTTTAAGATGTAAAGCAGGACGACCCATTTACCTAAACACTTGCTTAAATATTCTGTTATTATCGTTCTTATCATTTTAGGTTTTGCCCACTATATCTTTTATTTGTAGAAAGGTTATGGTGTAATGAATTTTGAATTTTACCCCATACTTTGAGCATGCATTTGATCCATGTTTCTAATTTGTGAATTATTAAAAAAATATTTATGTACTGCATTCCTTCACTGTTAATATTTTAGTTCTTCCAGATTCAGTAAAAGGACTTATACAACGGATCATCCTCAGTAAATTTTGGGCGTCAGTTCAGTCCTAAAAATCAAAATTTATAGCTGAATAGAAGAGAAGGGGGGCTAGTTAATCACATTTGTGTAATGCTAAGTTCCACCTCCTGCAAACACTGATTGTGAAGGATTTATGTTGGCCATCTGCCAACAATTTCAAAGCTAGTGAATAGAAAAATCATAAATCTAACCACATAAGCGTAAGTTTTCAAGGTCCAAGAAATTTCTCTGAATAGTTCCTCTACTCAGCGAAATTTCAGGTAAAAATCTCACACAGTGTTGTTATGCGACCGGGCAATAGCAGGCTCTACTATTTACTTTGAAAATCAGATACAGAAGATGACCAGTAAGTGATGTAGTGTGAAGTTACGCTATACCTGCACATTTCAACCGGCAAAAGCCTCCTTTAGGCAAACCTCTATCTCTTCATTTGGACCCATGTGCCCAGTNTCAGGGGATAATGTATAAACTGTTGAATATTGTCAGGGAAAAGATATAGTTTTGGGAGAGTGAATGAGGGAATAGGGGATAACTTTTAAGGTATTTCAGGAAAATAACCCTTAAAATCCGCTCTTAACCCTGCTATAACGCTTGACTATTATAAGAAACGTAATTCGTTCTTTTCTATAGCAGAGCTGAGTAAAAAAAGGTAATCTTTTATCAAGTATGAAAAGAATTATATTGCATTACGAAAAATTAAGCAAATGCAAGAAATTTACCAACTTTAAAAAGGAAATAATTTCTATTTAACAATATTCTTCCCAATGATTCCATTAATGAAATATAAACCAATAATATTTTTCCCAAATATAGTGTTATACTACAAATACGCCCACTTGCCAAATTTAATAACAAATTCAAAAATTTAGAATCAAGCATTGAAAAATTTAGAAAAATTTTCCGAAACCACTACACTACAAAGTCTTACTACGATACAAAAAAATACTTAGTACGCATTATTTCCCTACTATTGATACAATGAAAAGGGGGTATCAAAAAGCGAACGAAGAATGATACCCTTCCTACTAAGCAGTTCTTTGTTAGTACTAAATAAGTCCTGTTTCTTGTCAGCATTTTCCTTTATCAATAGTGGCGAACCTAGAAGAAAGCATCTGGCGATTAAAAAAAAAAATGATACTTGTTAACTAAAACCAAACTAAAGATTAACGGTGTTACTGTTGACTACAAGAAAGTTAAGAAGTAGGGGTGCTAAGAAAGATAGCTGTGAATATCACAGTGTAGACTATCCTAGATAAAAATCCTGGCAACAGGAAATGAAATACAACACTCCTAAGCCCCAAAGAGAACCCAGAAAAATGAATTCAGGCGACAAAATTATTATACAATTAATTCATCAGATAAAATTCTGAATAAAATAATCCTGAATTTCGGAGGTAATTGTTAAGATAGAGGAAGGATCTAAACAAGGATCTAGAGGATGAGAAAGAACGTCCAAATACGATTTTCACGTGGTCTAGGACTGGAAATTTTTGCATCCGCTTTCGAATCCGATCGGAAGTTATTTTCTCTTAATTTTCTATTGTTTTTTTGCGTAGTTTGATTGGTAATTGATAATGTAAACAAATGAGCTAATTGGCTGAAAACATTACCCCTTGCTATCTAAATGTAATATTCTTACTCTGCATACAAAGTAATTGTAGCAGCACTTTTGATGTTTAACACCATAACTTTCTACAAGAAAATTTTTTGCCTGAGCTTCAATTTTCTTAACTTTTCCGAAAATCAAAACAGAGGTTTTCATACCAAAACGGGATACCCTGTCCTTAATTAAGCATGTTACTTCGAATTTAAATTCCATCTTTGACATTCCCAATGGAAGAATGAGGAAATACGGATTTCTGGTAAGCAAAAAATGACCTGTGGAACTTGAGCAATAAGTTTCGTGAGCATTCTTAAGATTGTGGTTTCTATAATCAGTTCCACTTCAAAGGACTTTACCAAGACAAAATTGGAGGGTTTTGAATCAAACAATAACCAGGGTTTATGCTACTCCTTAAACTCCTTAGATTAAATTTACGTTTTTTAAGGGCGTTGAAGACTCCCTGAGTTCGTGCATTTCCAATGAAAACTCCTTATTTCTAATCAATTCTTGGGGGAAAGGATTTTCAGTGACATATTTATGCAGGAAAAGGTTTGCTTTTTGTCATGGAAACACACAAAAACACTACTTAAATAATTATGTTTTGGTGCTTGAAAATTCTTTTGAAGGCCCTTATATTTTACCTACTCACCACAGCACGAACCTTGATAACTGTTAGCAAGAAGATACTGATGAAGAAAATGTAAAGGAAATTTACCTTCAATTACAGGAGCTAATTATCATCCTTCATAACCAAATCCAACATGGTGCTNTGAGCTCGTTGTAATCAATTACGTTATCCTTATTTTTGTCAAATGAACTGAAATCGTTGGCAACTTTCTTGAATTTATCTTTCAAGTGTGTAGGAACACGAGCAAGGAACTTGTCAAATTCCTCATTAGATAGACCTAAAGGAAGTGAAAGATACTTTTTATACAACGTAACATGCAAAAAAATACCATCACATGCAACAAAACTCGATAAAAAGTGAAAGACAATCACTACTATCGCACAAAAGACGATAAGGCAATACAAAAGTTCTATATTCAGGCACAGCCCCACCTAGTAAAAAGTAAGGGGCTGGGAAAGTGGGAGGGGGTGCTGAGAACTCTATAAAATTGTTCTCTTTAAAACACTTGTCTCTTCAAAATCGCCGGGTGGCAAAAAGTGGGGGAGGGAGAGTTGAAACCCTCGAGTTCCTCAGTGGCGCCGTGTTTGATATCAAGCACCAATAACAGTCCATGCTCTGAAGAATATTATGCATGAGCGTCAAATCGCATGTGTGCTCCTTCGTGCAAGAGCGATAAGTTTGCATTTTTTGAAACTGCACGCACGATGTAAGATCCCAGTATTCGAGATATCAAACACGATGAAAGATGGATATTTTTTTGCAAATCCTATGCTAGAAGCATTGTAGCTTTCAGTACGAGAGTATTGAGGACGGTANAGCTTCATGGAGGACCAACGAAACACGATATACAGAAAGTTCAGACAAGTACGATTTCACGGCGACAGTGAGCTTTTGCACGTGTGGACACATGCACGTGCGATCGCGCATGTCTCCGGCTGGACTGTAACAAAAAGCAGTAAATGGAAGAAAACTGAATAAATAAACTTGAAGTATAAATAATAAACATACACATTGCTAAATAAAAAATATTTGGAATCGAATCTATAGAAGCAAAACAAACTTGAAAAACGAGAAGCATCTAAACATTAAACAACAAGCCGGTCAACCAAAACAGAAAACTTTATGTGATAAACATATTTTGTTACCTTGTTCCTTGTCCATCATTTCAATGTCCGCGGCAATTTTTTCTAACAACGAACGATCCATTGCCTTCATTTTTTCATTTAACTGGGCAAATATCATCTCTTGCAATTTCTTAAAGCCCTGTAAATTACAAAAAACTGTAATCAAAACTTTGTGGAGATCAGAAGTCATGAATTTCAGAACGATCAACTTCAATTAATGCTTGTGTGAGCGATCTATCGAGGGTTTTACCTAACAGATTGGGTAAAGAAAGGCATCTATCAATTTTGATCATTAAATTACTATCTGGTTGGGTGCGAAGGAATATGACCCACTCGCGCCTCAGTACATAAAGGAACTCTTTACAAAAGGCTCGGAAGGTAATAGGTCGAAAAAATTTACGGATACTTAGAACATCTACCACGCGAAAATGCTTGCTGTCATCTTGGAGGAAGATTATGGAATGAGCTCAGCAGGGAAACTAAACCAATACTGACCTTGAAAACTTGTAAGGACTTCATCAGATACCTAATTTGTAATTTCCATCTACGCTTTATTATTTACATTTGAATTAAGTAAAGCTTGATACTTTGTATATAAGAAACTTTATAATTATTTTGAAAAAGGTTAATTTGCAATACAGATTTTAGCTGTATTTGAAAATGATAAGAGCAATTCTTCTTCCATAAAAATATTATTTTCAAAGGTGGATCTTCCAAAATAATACATAACTTTATTATTTCCAAAGGTGGCTCTAGGGACGCCTCGGAAACTACAGCTCCCCATCGGATCACGTTCCAATACTTTGCTCACAAAAACAAACTCCTCCCGTTGGGAGAGCCAGTCAGCCCCCCCGTCGGAAAAAACCCGGTGCCATCCGATACCATTTCTCATTTTTGTTACCCATTCCTTCCTCTTAAATTAGCTGAAAACAACATGAAATGATTACAAGCCATAAAAAGCAAAGAAAATATTTTTATATCATACTTTTTCCAAGATAACAGTTTGATAATATTTACTTGAGCAATATTTTGGGTAAGGCCAAATACCAAGATGAAGACAGAAATGTATGCATGCACGTTTCTCCATGGCAAACGTCTTCCTTTAAAGCTCATATCAACATGTTTTTTCTATTGCTGTTATGGAAATCTTTCATATAAATAACATTCAAAATGGTTGAGATAACATTCACTATTTAAACCCAACAAAACATGGGATGATTATTCCATTTTTCATATGCGCAAAGCCAGTGAGAGAGGGGGGCAAAGGGGGAAATTTCTTCAGGGTCTCAGGGCCTTAAGGCACCTCATAACCTATACAGGATTCATACAAACTCCTTCCTTTAAAACATATTTGCAAAGCTTTTCCAAAGCCAAATAGCCAAATTTCATTTGCAATTTGAAACCCCATAAAAATAGAAAAACGCTATTTTCGACGATATGTTTTACAATTTTCTGGTGGGTTAAGTTTTGTATTATAAATAGTAAAATGAACAAACACGATATATACGGTGTTTAATACAACACTGAGCTACATCCATTTTAAGATAATTTAGAATCTTTACAAACAAAATCCAAAACCTTTTCATAGCTATTTTGAAACTCCCTCTTTCAAACCCAGGTCCTGGAAAATGGCATTTTGAATTTTCCGAACTTTCTGGGGACTCATAAAGTAAGATCAACCGCAATTTTTGGGGATTGATGCTCAGATTCTCTATTTTTCAGCTTGCTTCGCTTGCAAAGAGCCCTCGTACTTTTTTTCTGCTTCTAGGCCTCTAAAATCTCTCTGAAGTAAGCCTAAATCTTACACAAGATATTCAATCTGGACAATAAGGCAATTTAATGGGTGAATGCGCAAATTAGTATGTGTGGCACTAAAAAGTTTACTAAGAAATGTTGAAGACAGAACTTAAAGTCACACGTAAGTTGTGCGTTAGAAAAGTAAAGATATATAAGGTTCATAAACTAAAAGTTAATAACAAATGAAAAAGAGATATAAAAGATTAAGTACTGCATGGAGGAAGCCATACAAGGCAGCCAAAAATGTAAAGGAAAAGTCAAGGTAAGGTCAAACAAAATACGAAAATTAAAACTCAGACAAATGAAGGGAATACACTGAACTGGGTATCATTGGGGCAATTTCTAGTCCAATACACTCTTTTATAATAACCAGTAAAATTGACGTTCATGCTGGCTGTTCTCAATTTTTCCTAAATTTTGAGGCTGAATTGCTCTTAATTTGTTCTTAAATTGGTAGCGTGTAGGCCACTCAGAAAGACGATGTCCAAGATAGCAATGGATGTTTTGATTAATTGAGAGCCAAATGTTATAACCAAGACGATCTCTCTTGCATATTAACGCTTTTGCTAAAAAAGTTTATACGGAATTGTGAAAAGACAATGATAGCACAGTATCTAGTTTCGCTAGGAGCAACTAATTTGCAAAAATCAAAGAAAAAGTGTCAAGGCTATCAATTCTGCTCAGGTTAACAGGAAGACGCTTCTTGTCCATATGTTAGTGGAAGCCTCTACATCGATTTCCAGAACAACCCTTTTCGACAAAGCTTTAGGGTCAGCTTTATTCTTAATTTTCCACAAAATTCAGGCCCGTGTTCTTATAAAATTATTCTTTTAAAAAAGAGTACATCTTACAAAAGAAAAATTTATGTCAGGAAAATTAAAATGAAACTCACATTTAGCTGCTCTTGCATATCATCGCGAACACGAGCAAGTTTCTCGTTTTCGGCTTGCAATTTCAAATAAATTGCTTTGAATTTCTCCGCTTGCTCCTTCAATTCACTGACATTATTCTCAAGCTGCTTGTTCGTTTCAGCAAATTTCTCGTTCTGCTCTTCCAGTTTTCTGTTATTCTCTGCAAATTTCACATTCTCCTCGGCTAGTTTTTCCACCTAAAAAGTATTAAGAGAATTATGCTAATTTATGTTTGAATAAACATTGCTATTGATCATTATAAAAACAAACCATTAATAATTTTCTAAATACGATTGCCACAAATTGTATCAATGTATCGTAAGCTGGAAGATGCCAGGTTGCAAAGCATGGTACGTACGGTGCTAAGAGCACGCCTAATTCAGACACCACAATTATGTTTAAACGACGTAAAGCCAACGACAACCAGTTTAACAGAGTTAATGCGCAGGGACGTAAGAAACATAATAAAAGCTGGGGAGGCACATGGATTGAGGGGTACCTTGACAGGGTTTCTGGAAAGTGAGGTTGAGGACTTTGTATGGAGGGTAAAACACCCAATGAAACTACAAAACATTATGCATGATTGTCTAAAATGGTTAATATTGCCCCAATCCCTAAATTTTAATCAGGAAGGGGGGTCCGGGAACATGCTCTCCCGGAAAACTTTGAAACTTAGATCGTCAGAAACGTGCATTTTTCCATTTATTTTTGCATTTTCAAATTTTTCAAGAAGGGCAACCAATTTTACATGAAAAGAGGCACTTTATCTGAGTCTTAAAAAAGTGGGGGGGGGGGAGCTCGTGCTCCCTGTGTCCTTGGTTCCTACGTCCATGTTAATGAGTGGATGTACTCAAATCCACGCATTATGTCTCTTGCTGCAAGACAATTCGTTGGAATGC
>OLMO02000297.1:8114874-8135345 GCA_900291935.2 Cassiopea xamachana
TCAAGGCTACGGGGGTCTACACGCTAAAGGATGAGCTACAAAATGCACTGAAGAAGCGATTTTTAGCACCACAGCATGAAGATAAGGTAAATATTATGTTTGATAAACCCTTTGTACTAAGCACCTTTTTAGACCCCAGATTCAAGGGAAGATACATGCAACATGAATCGTTTGCTGAAGGGAAAACGATGCTCTTGGAAGAAGTAAAAAGAGTCACCGAAGAACAAATAGAGCAAGAAAGTGAAGGAGATGGAAGAGTAAGCCTAGAAAATGAGCCTCCAACAAAGAAAAAGAAAGGAGACTCCTTGCAAGAGGACATACACATTGACTTTTCATCTTGCTATGATGAGCTATTTGATGAACCAGAAGACAGCCCCGTCATTGAAGAAGGTGAAGCAAGAGCACAAAGGAATACTGTTCCTTTCTCAGTTTTGGCAGCTGAGCTGGAAGGCTACATGAATATGCCAAACATCGAAAGAAACGAAAATCCGTTTATTTGGTGGAAGCAGCACGAGTCTTCATTCCCTCGCATATCGCAACTGGCTAAACAATATTTATCGATGCCTGCCTCTAGTGTATGCTCAGAACGGCTCTTTTCAGAAGCTGGGAACATTTTTGAGGAAAAATGCTCTCGACTTTTGCCTCGAAATGACAATTTAAACAGAATTTGACTTTAACTTCAACTTAACCTTCACTTGCATACTTAAAAGTGCAAAATAGACACTGAATAAGACTTGTATTCATCATTTTGTTCATCTTTATCTTTCTTTGACAGTTTAATGCCTCATTGATTTTTGAAACTTAAAAGTTGAGAAAATCCGGTTGACCAGCCGGATTTTTTTCATGATCCGGCCGGATCCGGATATACAGCAAATCTAAGATTCGGCGCCGGATTATCCGGCCTGCCGGATATCCGGTACACCCCTACATATTATATATATACTCTATTAAAAGAAACAATGACAACTACTCAGTCACAGCACAACATGGCCATTAACATTTTATTCTTGGGTACGCTTTGCTGCAGCTTATACTAAAGGGTGGCCTAAAAATGATGCTGGCTTGCATTGATTTATCTAAGGTGTCAGATTATCATATCATTTAAATGATGGTCTTAGAATGACATCAATACACAGAGCTGTGCTTTGAGCTCTCAATTACATCATTGATGGCAGATATATTATAAAATATTCAAATTTTAAGCAACAAAAACAAAGTTGTGTATTTACAAAAAGATATACTTCATAAATATGCACAAATTTAGGAGTCTTAGAACATTTTAAAATCAACCTCTACTACCTTTTTGGTTCCTTTGTCTTTTGGACAATCAGTAAATGTGGCATATGTGAATCCCATAAAATTGTCTTTCGTTAGTGTATTTTTGTCCCAAATTGAAAGGGCAAGAGTTTCAACTCCTTCTGCCACGTTGAAAACAAATTCTTCATTCCATTCTGGATTCAAGTTGTTGTCAATGCACTTTGTCTTTTTTGAATCATAGCCACATTCTACCATNTACAGTATGGGTCACTCTTCTGGAATCTTTCCTTATTTTTAAGCTTTGATGCATTCAAAATTTGCACCTTCAGTTTGCCGGCAACCATCCTGACTCAGTGTTTCTCAAAATGAGAAAGTGTTTGCAGTTTTTCTCTAATTAAAATGCAATATACATGTGTGTGAAAGTACAATCAATAATGCTCTAAATTACATTCAATACATAGCACAGTGTTTAGGTTTTGTGCCACTTATTAGTGATAAGTGGAGTTATAGTGAAGAACAAATTTGTATAAAGAAACCTCTTCTCTTATCTGTAACTTTATAAGCCACAAATTCATACCTAAAACTTTGGTTCCCATGGCAAAAGTTATCAGTTGGGCTTTTCATGAACAAAATTTGGCTGATAAAGACTGTTAGATTTAGAAAATAATGTAACCAATTCTAATAGTGCTGAATAAAAATGCTTTTATGTCAAAATCATTTGCAAGAACAAATTCATAAATAGTTGAAAATCAAATACAAGGGAACCATGATATATTTACAATGCCGTACAAATCACAAGGCACCCTAAAAATCACCTCCTGCACTAACATGGCAGGCCTTACAGCCACAATTCGTGGACTGTTTTTATGAATGTATGCCATTTTAATGCCATATTCTACACTATTTTAAGACATATTTCAAGAAATTGAAGCTATTTAATGAAATGGAATAAATATCAATATGGATGTGTGATGGTAAACATGGACAACATGGATATGGGAATGAATGGGATATGGGAATGAATAATTAAACCTGGATATGCAAATCAAATGGCATAAAGCTCAACATGGTTATGCAAATGAAATGGCATAACTTTTAACATGGATATGAGAATGGTAAACATCATAGAAGCATACTATTTCACCAAGGACAGAGTATGGAGAAAAATGTTTCTTTGATTAAAACATTCATGAAACAATATGCTAATTTATACTAAGCCTAAAGCTTTTTGCTTTTTTTGCTATTTATGTTGATTGAAACAGCTTTATAGAAAATGAGAATGTCAATTGGTGGTGGGATATAAAATCAATAAATTTATAACCTGGAAGGTTATCCTTAAAATTTTAATCTATTGTGTTCCCTAGATAGCAACACAAGGCACATATTCATTTGCAAAACATTAAAAATGCTTTCCAACACATAATAACATATATCAGCTGTGAATTTTTATAAAGATAAATCCTACAGAAATCCAAAAGGAAACCACTACTTGAAAATTTTACAGCAAATATAGTTATATTGTGTATTTCATCAAGAGCAGTGCTATCATGTGAGCTTTTTCAGTCCCTCCAATTGCACTAAATAGCATTCCATTTACAAAAANAGTAGCATCTACTCTGAACATAATTAATACTTGCTATGAAAGATAGTTCATGTTAAATTACATTGTAATTACTTGCTAGAATGTAAGTAAGTCCAATATATTGATATTTCTAAAAAGGATTGGACAAAACACCAAGCCCATTGCAACGGGAACTCGAGGGATGTGAAGCATATCAGTAAACAATTAACTTTTAATTTTTCAACAATGCCATATTTTGCCTGCAATAAAGATAGGCCCTTACGTGCATTAATTAAAACTCGTAAAACTTTCCCAGAGCTACCTAGAAATTGAGACAGGGAAGAGAGGAGCCTACTTATAAAATCCTATTTTCAGATGACCATTCTATCAGAATTACCATTCCAACTGTCAAGGAAAAACAATGATAAGTGTTATTAGTGGTATTTTGTTGTGTAAAGTGAAAACCTTCCATCATGCTGGCCAACTTCCCTCTTCACATACAGCCAGTGTACCAGGACTAATCGCAAACAGACTGTGAATGGAAAGCCATGCTGAATAAAAACATGAATAATTAATGAAGACACAAATCATAAAGCTAAAAGTTTAGGCATTTACCTTTGCAGCACAACCAGCTCTCTGAACTCTGACTAACTTGGATGGTGGTATGACCGGAAGAAGACACACCTAGATGTTTACATGCCATGTGACACACAGCAACTGCATCGCCTCCACAGCATACAGTACAAACGATCCTGTTAACTCAGACTGTAGTAGGATCAATTGTACCTTGTCAATGTGTTTGTATGTTTTAATGTATGTTAATTATGTCAAAAGTTACGTAGTTCCGGCATGTATAAAGTGTATTGTAAAAGTATTATGAGGAGTCAGTTCTCAGATCTCATCTCGAGTCATACATACTTGTTTTACCTACTCAAAGTAATAGGCCACTTTACGCCTATTATAAGACCCTTAGGGGGGGACAGCAAATCCGTCCGACTTAGCGAATGTACGAGATACTCGACGTCTCGATAACGGTCCTCGAATCCAAGGGGGACAAGAAATCCGTACGACTAAGTGAATGTCCGAGTTACCTAGGGTTCGAGTTAACGGGATTCTACTGTAATCCTGTACATTGCGCCCAATGAACATTTTGTTAATAAGAACCCAGAAATAAGCAACCTAGTCAAAGAAGCCTGCTGCACGGGGCAGCGAGGGCGGTACCCCCTACCCTCCACCAACGAAAATGAAGGGGGAAAGATTTTCCCTTTTGAACGAAGACGTTTGTACATTTTGCCTGTACTCTGCTTGCAGATATACGTTTTTTAAATAAGAAAGTAGTTTCAAGAAAGTAGTACTCAGCTGCTCAAAAAGTTAAGAAAGTTCAGTACTCGATTTTTAGGACCTAAGAAAGTGGTCTTTAGTGTTGATGTATTTACAAGTTGATTTATCCGTGTACAAAATGTTGATGGTGGCTACGTTTTAACAATTTAACTTCTGCTATAAGATTTATTATCATTTCAATTGTACATGGAGCTTTTTCACTTTCCACTAATGTGCAAGTGGAAAACATTGGAACTATAATTTTGCTAAGAAAGTTTTGATAATGGAATCGTGAAAAAGCTAAGATAGTTTTAGTGCTGAGCAAAGAAAAAACGTTCCTAAAGAAAAGACGTGTAGTCCCAAAATTGCATTTTCCGGCCATCTGGGAACCCTGATATTAAAACGTTTCCTCTGGACTCAACCATGGTGGGTCCTGTGATTAGTCACTGGGTACGAGAGAATCGTATAACACCTCTGTATGTTATACAAGTGTTGTCTTTAGCCCTCCAGCCGCACACCGCATAAAAATAGCCAAGGAATATTGCTGAAAATTTTAGAAAGTATGATGAGTATTACTAGAGAAGCAGCCTACTAGTCCTTAGTGATGGAAATTTGGGAAGACTCGTTTTCAAGGTAACCAGTTTTGGAGCCTGTTCCCTTTTTAGAATTGCTTCAGACGCCTTTGAATAAGCCATTAGTATTGGTATGACATTGAAATTGTATCCCTGTAGATAAATCTTGTTCCCTGCCCTTTTCTTGCGCAGGCGTGGCAGGGCCTAGTCATGCGATTCTAAACGTGTCAAAGTAAAATTCAGAGTACAAATATTCTGAAAATTTTTAGGAAAGAGAAAGAAGGGGATCTGGGGACGAAGCCCCCAGAAAGTATTTGCTCGCTGCGTCCTCCAAACTGTTGGAGATCGTAGTAAACACGCTCTCAACATATTAAAATAGCTCAATTTTCTCGGAAAATGGACTTTGGTAGACTTCAGTGGTTTTTGGACAGGATGCTTATCAAAATGTGCCCTATTCATCCCCACTGATTTTTCTTGCAAAGACCACTACGTGAACTTCCAAGACCACTATTAGTGGCTAGGACCACTCTAAAATAGGTACTGGTTTAAGTCATATATAGGCCTATACCACGTATCGTTACAAGAGGGGGAGGGGGTCTCAGAAACGGTAAACTTGGCGTTACGTGTCGAGTGGATGATCCCTTAGGAGACTAGCTCAATGCCTAGTTCTAAAAGCTCCTTTTTTTGAACCTCTTTTTATCAAATTCTAGTGTCAAGCGTTCCTTAGTAGTTCCTTGAATTTCATTTCACATGTAGTGCCATTAAAATGGTACAGACACAAGGAAACATCAAATTTTTGAATAATTTTGGCTAGAACTCAAGACTAAAGGCACGAATTAGGAAAGTTCTATAAATGCATGTAAGTGACTTTTGGTTATAAATGAATGGAACCGGCTTCCTATCTCTTGATTATTTTCAGTTATAAAAAATTTTCAAATTACAAAATTCCTTAGGTTTACTTCCGTTAGTAATATATGTTCTTTAAATATTTCCACCGTCTACAAGTAGGTTCCTTATAAAGTGGTTTCTTATAAAAAACCATGTGTAAAACAAGATATACAAGTCCAGTAAAAAATGTAAGAAACTTATCACAATATCCTTATTTTATTCTGATAAGTATCAGAATAAAATAGGGATATTGTGATAAGCTTCTTATATGATCGTGGAAAGACAGGAGCACTTAGATTTGTTCGGTGATTGCATATGTATCAAAAGAGCAACCTTATTTGAGGGAATTTCTTCTGTTCGCCACATTTGTGTAAAATAATTATTTTTCCAATCACAGTGCTACTTATTTAGCTCTGTTAACATGGCTACATAGAACGCCGAATCTTTTATTCATTGTTAAAATGGCCTAATCATCAACGATCACATTGCCTAAGTTTTGATGAAAGCATTTATAAGCATTCAATTATTAAGACAGTAAATTGGCTTATACCTCTGCATTATCAAAATCCCCCACAAAAACATCTGCCGAGCTGTCCACCGGAGAAAACACATTATAGAACACATTAATTTCCTTCAATGGCAACTAGAAAATAAAACTAGTTGACATTTGCCTGGTACAAGATTGTCGAGGAGGAAACAATGAAACGATTTCTTGGTAAAGAGAAGATACACATGTTCCTTTTATAAGAACGTAATTAGTAAGAAGCTAGTACTTAGTTGGTCAAAAAGTTAAAATAGCTCTATTCTGGAGTTTTGAGACTTGAAAGAGTATTTTAGTGTTTATGTATTCAAAATTCGATTTATCTGTGTACAAAATGTCATGTGTGTTATGTTGGCTATCTCTAACAGTTAAACTTCTGTCATTTACAAAGGATTCGCACAACATTGAAACTCAAAAATGTTTGCTAAGAACGTTTGGATACTGGAATTGTGAAAAAGTTAAGAATTTTGCAGTACTGGGCAAAAGAAACTTTCTTATGAAAAAAACGTGCAGTAAAAGAGAAACCTAGTTCTACACTAAGTCCTATCGTTGAAATAGTGAATGCTAAGCCTATTGAATTGAAGAGATTGAATATCTATGATTGGTAATTTGCAATACAAGCAATGGATGAAAGCTAAAAAGGGTTTAAGAAATGATGTAGGGGCTCGGGGGTGCAGCCCTCTAGTTGCTTTTCAATAACTTGTGGGCTGTAGCATGGGGGAATTTTTAACTTGCAGTTCTACACAATATGTGTAATTCTGCAGTTTAAGCGAAAAAGCTGTGCTGCTCAAGGAAACATTATCAAACGACCAAAGCATGTAAGGAAATAGACTACAATAAAAGTGGTAGGCTCGCGTTGAAAATGTTTGGAGAAACATAACTAGAAATAGAATTGTAAGAGATAATAACATTTATCTACCCCTTTTGTCAAAAGCAGATTGAACTTCCCTTTTCACTCCCATCTGAAACCAGGATAGAAAACACAGCATCGCTGGACTTTACGTGGATAGCATAGGATAACCAGGATAGCATAGGATAACACAGCATCGCTGGACTTTATGTGGAGCTCTAAATTTTCTTTAAAAAGTCCCCGAGTACAAGGTAGTGCGATCTGCATAATTGCATATTTCGGTTCGAATCATCAGGTGGGATACCTTAAACTCCCGAATACAAGCTCCCCGATTATAGTCCATCTGTAAATTAACCCAAATACCCTTCCGAACCTAAGCCCCCCCCCCCGATAATGAATGAACATGGATAGATCATATATAGACTCTGTATTTACTCAAGCACACCAAAAAATGCTTACGAACCTTTATAAGCCCAGGGCTTGTATTCGGGATTTTACTGTATATCGGTTATATAAATGTTAAGCAACAAAGGTCCACTAAAGGAACCATTAATTTTGATTCCTATAGTACGTGGAAGGAAAGTAACTTAGGTGTACCACAAGACTCGGTGTTTGTAACTTTGTTGTATAACATTTATGGTCGATAATTTCCATCTGATGTGACAACAGATTGCAAGAAAAACCATAGAGGTGGAAACCAATATTAAACACAATTTGGAAATTCGTTTGATTTGTGCCTATGCGCATTACATGTAATGTTCATGCAGGAGATTCATTTAATGCAGGGGTGTTAAACACGCGGCCCGTGGGCCAGATTCGGCTTGCCGAGGCCTTCAGTTTGACCCTTAAAGAAATTTAGAATATACTGAAACCTGGCAATATTCTCTCCCCTGTGCAAGTTGTTAATTGAAAGAGAAGTTCCCCATATTTTCACCACATTTTAGGAAGAATCCGATAAATTGTCCAACATGTCAACCTAACCGGCCCCGCTCGACGCTGTCTTATTTGGACCCTAGGCCAAAATGAGTTTGATACCATTTATCTATGGCTTTTGTAGCACGGAAATGTAGCAGAAACAAAACGCCGCCGACTTCACAGATTCTTACAATAATTACGACAATTTTATGCGAAAACAGCGAAGAGCTGTGTCATATTTTCTTTGTATTTCACTTCACTTTGAAAGACAAAACCATAAACTTTATGCATTGGTGATTCTACTATAATGACTACTACCTCTTCACGGCTTCTGGATTATATTTCTAGTGTTTGTGTTCAACAAAAGAATCTATTTGTGCTATACTGAGTGCCCATTACGCCAACGGATACGGAGGAGGTCGCAAAGCACTTACTTAATACACCCCATTGGCCATTCGATTTTGAATATGAAATCCATTCCGGACAAAAGAATAAAAATGACAGCTATGTCTAAAAATTCTTTATTTAAACTCTGGCCGATTGCTTCAGCTACAAAAAACTGCAAAGACTAAAGTGCAAACTGGCTCGAAAGATAGCAAAAACAGCGCAGAGTAATGGGAATGAGGAACGTCATGGCACCGAGAGGGGGGTAGTAAGCAAGTAAGGGGGTCTTAAGGTACCCATAAGTCCTAGAGTCGGAAGGTCTAGGGCAGGGTTGGTGCCTGTAAATCATCGGCTGGGGGCTTTGTCTCTTGACGAGGGGACTAAGATACGGCTAGCAGGGTACTCTAATTTCACGCTGGGCTTTGTGGTTGGAAAGAAAAATGAACAGAAGAATTATCTCAGAAGTAAATGGTCGCCAAAATATTTCCAATTAACCCAAAGTTAGTGCAAATATATCTAAAATTTATTACTGCTGGCTTTGCTTAAGCAAAAGTGAAATTATCATAAATTATATATCTATTACAGGAAAGGAAAGTTCTACTTATCACATAAAACAATTTCGCGTGAAAATAGCAGTATACAGAAATGTAATGAGAATTGGTGATTAGCTTCTTCTTTAAGAGGGTAAATAAATCACAGTCTAGAAAATTAAAATATATTAAATGTAAATTCAGTTCCAAAAATACTCCAGAGTACTAAGCATTACCATATCAATTTGCCGTCCAGAAATCTACAGTACTACCAACTGAAACCCCCATATATGGGGGGGAGGGGGTAGTTAACTGTTCAAACTTTGCGCTAAATTGTTTGATGGATTATGAAGCTAAGCAATATATTAACACTCTCAATGACTGCGGTGGCTTCTAAAAATGCGAGCAAGAAGTCTCTGGGCGAAGTATTTTCGACCACACCCATATTTGCAATGATGCATGTATAACAAGAAAGGTTACTCAAACTAGAAAGTTTGAATAATCATTAAGAGCTTGGAAGTTTCTTACAAAAAATTAGAAAACAAGAAAGCCAAAGCCATGACAAACAACATGAATCTGGACAACTTTGGGAAGCTGCGGTCTCAATGTGAAGATAGATCTTAGCCCCATCGAGCCCGATAGAAATCACAACTGCTTTATGAAGGTGAAAAATAGCACATTCTTGACACTTACATGTTTTTTTTTTATAAGAAAATCACTATTTTGCCTGAGCCTGAATTTTCTTAACTTTTCCCGAAATTGAGTCTCAGATTTTCTTAAATTTTTCTTAACTTTTGCTGAAATAAACTGGCTAGAGTGGTTTACACTTTCGCTAATACTATTGTATACTTGAATTTGAATTCCATCTTTAACATTTTGAATACAATAACGACGAAATTACCGATTTTTGGCCTATAAAAACACTTAATTTTGGAATTTGAGCCTCGTGATTTTCTTACGATTTTCTTAAGATTTTGACGATTTGATTCTCATTTTCTTATAAACTTTTTTCTTATAAAAAAAAACGTGTATACATCTCATGTCCTACATGAAACCGATGCGTCTAAATTCCTGCCTTCCTTTCTATGGTAAAATAGCATCCATTTCCTTATATACGAATCAAAAACAGGCTACTGTCTCCCAACAATGCCACCTAGCATGATCCAAGATTGCCCACATTTATATGCGAAGAAACGCTGCTAGTTTGTTGAAAGAAAAGAAATAATGATATAGTCAAAAAGTCATGGTGCAAAATCGATATGCTTGAGAAGATAAAATTCAGAGCACTACTTTCGCTTTATGACAAATGACTTCTGATGTTCATAACATTATACATGCACTTAACAGACAGTGAGGTTAAAACAGGATTGGGTACATAAATCACTGTTCAAAATAGAAATATTGCTACACTACGGATACTAAAAAATCAACAGAATATGGTTGTGGATGGAGGACTACAATTCAAATTAATTGAATTAACAAAGCTTCGGTTTAGGAAAACGGTCTTAACAGTTTTTCCCTAACTTGGTCTGCTGATTAAAGTTTCTAGTCCCAAAATTTCGTATAAGTACTCTCAGGTGCCTAATAAGCATCCCTCCCACTTATTAACTTTTCAATTTTTCCCGACCCCTCCAGATCTTACTAAGACCACTCTATTTTAAGGAAAATGACCTTTTTCACAAGATCCTTATCTTATTTCCTTTCTCTGTCAGTACTTTTCAAGGCAAAACAGCGTGCGTCTGGATATATTTTAGTTTATGCTTCATGGCAACCTGTTTTGCTCTTTCCATCTCTGTATAATCATTTAAAGCCCTTTCTCAAAGTCTGATCTCCCGTTTATCTTGAACCCCCATTTATTAGATTTCGGAATTTTTCCGACCCTCCTGTTTATTATGACCCCCCCGTTTATTTGACACTTGAGAGTAAAGGGCTAAAAAGAACACCTATGTACACATGGGTCTAAGGGTTTAGAAATAGAGCAAACGACACGACGGCTCTCTGCAGCTATCTAATAATTTGGCATATGCTTTTGCCACTAGGGCAAACCTGAAGTCGAAGCATAAGCAGAGCCTAACACGACATCAAACTAAGACCTAAACTGTCCCATTGTCCCTTGCATCTGTGATTGATACATTTGCGCTTGCATAGGCATACGCATACCTGCTTGCGGGTAGTTATACTGCGAGGCAGGAATTCCGAAATTTAACATATTTTGATTACTTGCCATGCTCATGCCCATTGATTGGGGACGAGCGCTGTTGATTGTTTGGGTATTCATTCTCATTGCTTGAGGGTTGACTCCCATTGGCTGCATTGGCTGAGTGCCCATTGTCATTGGTCGCACGGCTCCAGTCCCCAAACCCATGCTACTCATTCCACTATTTACTTGTGACATACTTGCTCCTCCATACATGCTACTTGGTGATGACATTGTAGGCATAAGCGGCTGTGCACTCATGGGACTAGACATTAACTGTTGCGCAGTCATTTCATTCATACTTGGCTGAGTAGGTTTATCTTTTGTAGCAACAGGACTCAACGTATCCAAGCTTATGTCTAATCCACTGTTGCTCCACAGTGATGCCTTCTCTTTTGATGTCTGCGCCTAAAAATTTAAATCACCCCATAAGAGTTGCTTTGTATTCACATATTTTCAAGACTCTTGTGCTCTTTAAAAACTGTACACTGTCTGATGTAGGTTGGCAGTATTAGTACCCCAAAGGCAAATGCCTTAGCCAGTTGCACCGACGAAAAGAGGACGGAAGGGCAGCTCCTCTCTTGTTTTCTTCGAGGAGGGGTGATGGGCAAGCAGTGCTCTTCATGGCAAGGGTCCTAAGGCTAAAATCCACGCTTGTAGAACTACAAGACTGTATAAGCAATGCTTTAAGCGCTTCCAAGACTACACAAAATGTAGTGGAGTAGTCCTCAATTTACCCCAATTAAATCCTTGCCCTAGCCCTACCCTAGGCATATGCAGGAGGCTGCGGCTATAAGAAATAACAATGGCTGAGCTTCCTATCTCCCCACTGCAACAAGAGTTGTCATTAAAATATTTGTCTGTGGTCAACGAAGTGATGAAAATAATTAAGCCAGTTTTCAGCAAATTGAGTTCAATCCAAATGATCAATTAGCTGAAAAATTAATGTTGTCAATACATGACTTAAATCCAACCTTCCAAAAAAGACTACAGAAATAAAGAAATGCTTTTGAAATCCCATTTGATCTTTAGTTAAATATACATGCAAAGATGATGAGCTTAAAACATGATTTTATGCCTTGACATAAAACTATTTAACTGTCTAATCAGGCCAAATGACACTGGTAATTGGTCAACACTGGACTGCCCATAACAGCTAAAGGAAATGATACTATGCTTTAAAAATTAATGGAAATTGATGCAGTTAGCTCCAAACCTTCGTTTCAAACCCAACATATAACAAGACTAATAAGGCAAGGCTTCCCACTCATAACCTGAAGAACATTTTATGAATTTATGTCATTGCTATGCAACATTTTATGCCATTTTATGCCGTAGTCCCATGCAGGGTGTCTGCCGAATCAGAGAAGCCATTCTCCCTAATATATCCCTGATTGTACCCTGAGCGTTCCCTGACCTCCTCCCTGTTTTCCTTGATTCAACATAGATTTTGAGAAAAAATGTACACTGCGTTTATCAAAATGTAATCCACTTCAAGAAAACTTTAGCCTATTTGAGCAAAGACCTGTACATTAACTATATCATGAAAAAGAAACTTTTATGTACTTTGCTCGCTTTCCAGCTTAATATGGAATCGATCTATTAGAGAGAAACATAAGCAATTTCCCTGACATTTCCCTGATATGGTCGAAATTCGCCAAATTCCCTGACTTTTCCCTGATATTCTTTCGGTAAAGAAAAATTTCATGACTTCCCTAATTTGGCAGACACATGTCATGAAACTCATGTTATGTCAAATTCATGTCAAATTCAAATTCAAATTCAAGTCAACTTTTCTCAAATTTCATGCCAACCTAGGCAATCCAATTGGTATATTGGAAAAAAGCCTATCAAAATCACATTTTCTTTGACCTAAAATAGTTTTGAAGTGGGCTTAAATAAGAATGAAGATGAAATGAGTCTAAAAGCAATCAGATAAACAAAAAGACCATATATTATATAAGCATGGCTTCGTGACTGCTATTCGGTTATCATCTTTCCATGGATATAATGTGAGTATATATACTTTTTTGATCCAAATATCTGTGCAACTTTCCGTTCACTTATACTCAGTCACTATATTCTATACTATTTCAACAAAATCCAAGCAAATCTAAACTTTTTTCGATTTTCTTTTATTTTATACTGTCTGGGAAGCTTGCAAGGTGCCGGTGTAATCTCTCTTTAATAAATCTGAACTCGACATTAAATCCATTGTCAAATATTTTTACGGTTATTTCTCCTTTCGATGAACATATATTTGATTGACCAACTTGGTGATACAGGGAAAGTCACTTGATAATTCATGATTGTTAGGCCAGTAAATAGCTGTCCTTTCATTAATTGGCTGAGATTTATCTCTAAGCAAAGCCGCACACAAATATCATATAATTTCTTTCAATTTATGATTAAATTTAAAGAATGACTGTCCTGAAATTTGAGGTAAAATTTAGAAGACATCCACTTACTTCTGATGAATTCAACATGACAAGTATTGTGGAAAATAAAATTAAGTGTTCTATAATATTTGGATAGTTTGACAGGCGGGGATAAAAGATTATTCTTTCATAGATCAATTCCAATGAAGACATCGGCAAAGAGATGAAAGTAACAGCAAACGTTGGCATAAACATTAGGAAAACAAGTATGCAAACACTTACTGAGGTGGAAGTTTGGGTATTAGTGGCTAAGTTCCTTTGATTGGCTGGTGAGGTGGTCATTCTTTGTGACACGCCAGATGACTGGTAAGTGGCTGCTGATTGGAACGATGGTGGTGATTGGAATGACCCAGCTGATTGGAATGATGCTGTTGGTTGATAAGGAGTCGACAGACTGAAGCCCTGGCCTTGCATTGACTGAGCTGATTGCATCGACTGCATTGACTGCATTGAAGGCGCCGGTGGCTTGCTAGCGTTCGGACTACTTGAATCAAAAAGATCTAGGCCCTACAAGTAATGAAAACGAACCAATAATTAAATAGGCGATGAATATACAAAAGACCAATTAGCCGGGTCTTTTAATATCAGGGGTGGTCAAACCATGGCTCACGAGCTGCAAGCACCCCTTTGTCTGGTTTCATGTGGCTCTCAAACCCATATTGAAGTGTGAGTGCTTCTTCTATAAGTGCACCTCACTTGAGTTACATGAGTTATTTTCGTGTGAGAGGGAAGGATGGGGGTGATGCTCATGTGTCCCCATGAGTTTGATGTGGCTCCTTGTGGTATCAAAGTAAAGAATGCAGCTCTTAGTTTATCATTAGTTGGCCACCCCTGGACAATATTCTTAGGAAAACTGGGTAGCACAAAAATTCCAAAACACATTGAATTCAGCATTAAGGGTGATAGTACTGCTCTACTGTCATAGTTTGTTGTTTATATAAGGAAGAGCTTTACAAACCAAATAAGAAAAGTAAGTGATACAAAAAAGGATATGATACAAATAAAAATAGCACGTGATACAAAAAGCTCGCGCTATACATAAAAATACCACGTGATACAAATAATAACAAAAACTTGATACAGCAACAAATTTCCCAACGTGTTGAACGATATTTCTGATAAATGAGGTCGTGAGAAGAAAATGCTTTGATCGCTCCTGGTATTTTGAACTACTGCAATCTTGAAATATGAAACGAAAATTTAAATTAAACTCACTTGTAACGATGACGGGTCTTGACTTGCAGCTGATGCCACGATGTTGAAAGAATTAAAATCTCCAAAATCTGACTCATCATTTGCTGGTTTTGCTGAGTCAAACGCACCAAAGTCAGCAAAGTCACCATTGCCTGATTGTGCTGAAAAGAAATTAAAAGTCAAATAGTCAGGCATACACTTCTAAGCAATGGAAATTTGGCGCCCAGCGGCTATAAATGCTGAGCATACGAAAGGTAAAACTTTCACAAACAAAAAACATGATTGACTGATTGGTACCTTATTTTGGAAATCACTGCTCACTTTGTAGGTTTCTGGTTAAAGTAGGTTTCTGGTTAAAGTAGGTTTCTGGTTAAAGTAGGTTTCATTGCAATTTAATCATAACTACAACATGGCGCTAGTGACAAAGTTTGATTCACTCGTGTTCTAAACTGAATGAATTTGATAGCAGTAATCCAACTCACACAATCCAACCCAATCGAATATGCCGCATTTTCAGACAGAGGCTGCAATAGCACTTACTATCTTGGCGTAGCTATATCATGGTTGCCACAGAAGTTGAGAAGCAAGTTCCCTACTTTTCCCTAACCTAGCCACGAACACTTTAGTGGGCTACACTCATTAAGAGCCACGCCTTTTGTAGTCACACCTATTTCACTGCAAGGATGTTGACTATCAAAAGTAACCCAAGAATAATCCCCTAACTTTTCTCTGACTTTAAGGTCTTTTCAACATTCTCTTGACTTTCTTAAAAATGGGTATTTTCCAGCTTTTCAGGTTCTGTGGAAACCACGTATATCATCCGCCATAAGCTCTAACAAAAGTTGAATACAAAAGTTCTACAACTTGCCGACAGGAGTTCAAACCAAAACAGCAGAAATGAGTTCTAGAATAATTTGTAATAATGGAATTCCCACTTAGTCTTGCTTGCCTTCAACTGCAAGAAGCCAACTTCAAAACTAAATTCTATAGTGAAGTTGTCGTTTTTATCAAACCAAAAGACCGCTAACTCATAATTTAGGTACCTAGGCTTCTCTGGGCACATTTAATGAAAAACCTTTCCCACAAACTTATCCCAAAACATAGTTAGTACGCCAAAAAAAACTTAGATTATTCTTGGCATCAATCTCTTCAAAAACGTCTTTTGAAATTTACCTCTGTTACTTCGAATCTTACGCAAGAGTAGCCCTTTTAGATATTTACAAGAGTGGACTAACATTCTCAACAATGTATGCATTGAAGATTTAATATTGCAGTTAAAACTTAGAGTAGGAACAGTTAGGAATGCCCGCTCAAACTCTTTGAGCCGACAACCTTGGTGAAGAGGGCTTTGAGGTTGGAGAAAACAAGATACTCTATAATCCCGCAAATAAGCCCCCCCCGAATATAGGCCTCCTGTAAACTAATCGAAATATCTTTCCGACATAGTCCACGGAACATAAGCTCAAGGCTTACATTTGGGGTTCTGTGTGTATAGAAGATAATGAATGAACATAGACAGAGCATATATAGAGCCTCTGTACTTACTAAGCCCAGGAGGTCATGCATGAGGATCGCTTAATTCTATATTGATTTTAATATATTGGTCCAAGCGGTAGGTTTTCATTTTTTGTTTGAAAAGGTGAGACTCCACATTTCTAATTTCATTCCAGACCTTAGCACCGACGTATGAAAATCTTTTTTTTATGAGACATCCAACTGTGGCTTACGTATTTGCAGATGGTTCATTCTCCGTGTTTTATATTTTGAGATTTGAATCCTGTACGTAAACTTTTCCCTAAGAATTTTGTGTACCGTTATGCGATAATCTCCTCCTTTGGAAGAATTAAATGGCTATTTGAAAACATGAAGTACTAACTTGCATCTGGAGCACCAACAAATGTACCAAACAAATCCGGCTTTGAAGTATTATTCATGGGTACCAATGGGCTATCTGTTGGTCCTGTGTTCATTAGATCCACGAGGTCACTCATGGCTGACGCTGATGTCGTTGAGCTTGGTGGTGCTTGCTGGCTAATTCCATTTTCAGCACTTTTATTTTCAGCTGCTTTTGCAACATTAACCAGAGTGGCGGCTGCCCCTAGATCGATTTTTGCTGTTGGCTTGTTGACCTGTGGCTTATTCAATTGCTGTGGCTTGCTGGAAAGTGGTAATGAGGAAGTGGATGACCTCGAACTAACACTGAGATCAGATTCACTTGGTTTTGCTGACTGATATGAAAAAACGTCTTCATCGGCTACATACTTCTCTTCTGAGACTTCTTCGCCATCTTCTGGCTCATCTTTATATACACTAAGACAAAATAGAGCTTACAATCATTTACAAATGATGTATAAATGGACGTACAAGATGTTGAAGTCAAAAGTAACTCATATAAGTCATCAATAAAATTGCTACTATCACCATAATAATAGTTTATTAATAACTAGTATGTTGATCCGAGTACCATTACATACATTTCTTTATAAGTGCAATATCTTTAAGAATATTAAGGCCAAAATTTGCTAAAATTTACGAATAATGAAAGGTTCATGCAACATCAAGATTTTCGTCTATTTGAGCTTGTTTAGATTAGGTTTTACGCTGTAGTTACCAAACGTATTGTTGTATTCTTGTTTTTGTTTTGCTTCTATGATTAAGTAGCGCATTATCAAAGATATGAATTTTTCCTTTTTATTTTGCGGACAGTTTCACGTCTTGCCACTGAAGATTATAAGAATAATTTTAGGACCATATTCACAATATAGTATACTCAAGACAATCCGGCACAGGATACTCCGGAATAGGATAATCCGGACTTTTTCCATTTTCGAAATTCTACGTAAACTATACTGCTTATTCCCAATTTTTTTAGAGATGTAGCTCCGCTTTATCCGGATTTTCTGTCAAATAATGGCATCAACAGTGACCAAAATTGTCAAAACGCGATAGGAAAAAGCCAGAAAGCATAATATTGAGCGGTTTTTTGCACAACTATTTCACTAACTGTCAGTTGCTTTTGTGAGATATGTCTGTTGAAGAGCTTTACTAAATTCATACGCAATGTCCTTGTTTCAACCCAATTTACAACAATTAACGAAATTACTATGAACACATTACTGACATTCATTGGAAATATCTCAGTATAATTAGTCACAAGCTGCAATTTCATTGTTTCGATCCCTACTTCGTAAGACTCCTATTCTGCGTACTAACTTCTACCTTACAACATTCTCATAAATACTATTAGAAATTGCATTTCAAAGGAAATTTAAAAACATTTGATAACTATGATATTAACTAAGTTTCTGAAGATATTTTCTTCTTTCAAGACTTTTAAGGAATACAAAGAGGCATGGGAACCCTGTCGTATGCTAGATAGAGTGTCTGACAACACCTAAGTACATTAGCTCCAAAAAGCATTGCAAAGTCCATTTTTGAAATCTGTCTGCCTATTATCTTTATTTATTTATAATTTCCTAAACAATCATGGAAGTGAAACAATCATGGAGGTTAATATTCACTTACAACAATGATGAAGTGCAATGCTGTGGTCTGATACCAATAATAATTTTTAATTTCTTTAAGTTCCTTTGACTTCACTTCCTTTATCAACTTTTATTTTCATGCGTTATTCATTCCAAATCTGTTGTCACTTATTATTTTGGTTTGTTTCAATTGCTTTCCGCATTCTTCTAGATCTTTGCCAAACTATCACAAAAGATTACTAATGGGTCTAATGGATTTCAAAATTTTTCAAGTTCCTTTGATTTCACTTCTTTTACAAACTTTCCCCTTTGTGTATTATTCAATCCAAATCTGTTGTTCTTCGTCTAATTGATCTCAAAATTCTTCAAGTTCCTTTGATTTCATTTCAATTATAAACCTTCATTTTTGTGTATAATTTACTCCAAATCNTCGTTGAGCTTGGTGGTGCTTGCTGGCTAATTCCATTTTCAGCACTTTTATTTTCAGCTGCTTTTGCAACATTAACCAGAGTGGCGGCTGCCCCCAGATCGATTTTTGCTGTTGGCTTGTTGACCTGTGGCTTATTCAATTGCTGTGGCTTGCTGGAAAGTGGTAATGAGGAAGTCGATGACCTCGAACTAACACTGAGATCAGATTCACTTGGTTTTGCTGACTGATATGAAAAAACGTCTTCATCGGCTACATACTTCTCTTCTGAGACTTCTTCGCCATCTTCTGGCTCATCTTTATATACACTAAGACGAAATAGAGCTTACAATCATTTACAAATGATGTATAAATGGACGTACAAGATGTTGAAGTCAAAAGTAACTCACATAAGTCATCAAGAAAATTGCTACTATCACCATAATAATAGTTTATTAATAACTAGTATGTTGATCCGAATACCATTACATACATTTCTTTATAAGTGCAATACCTTTAAGAATATTAAGGCCAAAATTTGCTAAAATCTACGAATAATGAAAGGTTCATGCAACATCAAGATTTTCGTCTATTTGAGCTTGTTTAGATTAGGTTTTACGCTGTAGTTACCAAACGTATTGTTGTATTCTTGTTTTTGTTTTGCTTCTATGATTAAGTAGCGCATTATCAAAGATATCAATTTTTCCTTTCTATTTTGCGGACAGTTTCACGTCTTGCCACTGAAGATTATAAGAATAATTTTAGGGCCATATTCACAATATAGTATACTCAAGACAATCCGGCATAGGATACTCCGGAATAGGATAATCCGGACTTTTTCCATTTTCGAAATTCTACGTAAACTATACTGCTTATTCCCAATTTTTTAGAGATGTAGCTCCGCTTTATCCGGATTTTCTGTCAAATAATGACATTAACAGTGATCAAAATTGTCAAAACGCGATAGGAAAAAGCCAGAAAGCATAATATTGAGCGGTTTTTTGCACAACTTTTTCACTAACTGTCAGTTGCTTTTGTGAGATATGTCTGTTGAAGAGCTTTACTAAATTCATACGCAATGTCCTTGTTTCAACCCAATTTACAACAATTAACGAAATTACTATGAACACATTACTGACATTCATTGGAAATATCTCAGTATAATTAGTCACAAGCTGCACTTTCATTGTTTCGATCCCTACTTCGTAAGACTCCTATTCTGCGTACTAACTTCTACCTTACAACATTCTCATAAATACTATTAGAAATTGCATTTCAAAGGAAATTTAAAAACATTTGATAACTATGATATTAACTAAGTTTCTGAGGATATTTTCTTCTTGTAAAGACTTTTAAGGAATACAAAGAGGCATGGGAACCCTGTCGTATGCTAGATAGAGTGTCTGAAAACACCTAAGTACATTAGCTCCAAAAAGCATTGCAAAGTCCATTTTTGAAATCTGTCTGCCTATTATCTTTATTTATTTATAATTTCCTAAACAATCATGGAAGTGAAACAATCATGGAGGTTAATATTCATTTAAAACAATGATAAAGTGCAATGCTGTGGTCTGATACCAATAATAATTTTTAATTTCTTTAAGTTCCTTTGACTTAACTTCCTTTATCAACTTTTATTTTCATGCGTTATTCATTCCAAATCTGTTGTCACTTATTATTTCGGTTTGTTTCAATTGCTTTCCGCATTCTTCTAGATCTTTGCCAAACTATCACAAAAGATTACAAATGGGTCTAATGGATTTCAAAATTTTTCAAGTTCCTTTGATTTCACTTCTTTTACAAACTTTCTCCTTTGTGTATTATTCAATCCAAATCTGTTGTTCTTTGTCTAATTGATCTCAAAATTCTTCAAGTTCCTTTGATTTCATTTCAATTATAAACCTTCATTTTTGTGTATAATTTACTCCAAATC
>OLMO02000297.1:8137257-8157706 GCA_900291935.2 Cassiopea xamachana
AGAAATTTACTCTCTGGCTTCAGTTTGGATGTTTCTTAATATTTCGTCAAATTCAGCTTTGAATGTTTCTTAAAGTTAAAGACTTCAAATGACAATAACAACCCAGATCAGGCAATTGTGATGCAAGGAAAAGGATGCTCAGGTTTTGCGAGGCGTGTAATGGATGTTCATTCTATTTTCTTCTAAGTTTGACAAAAAATTTACTAGTAAAAACAGTTTTTGCAAGTTATTATTTGAAAATTTGCCTGCCTTTGCCTCTTAATTGTTTCTTAATTTTTGCTCAAGTTCAGCCTCATGTTTCATATAAAAAACATGCAATCATTCTGGCAACTGCAGATATAATCACAGAAATTAACAAATCAATGATAATAAGAGGCAAAAGAATTCAAGGTATGTTTTAACTGTGGACATTTTAATTCAAAATTAAATGCTACAATAAACATTGGAATAATAATAACATTATACCATATACATACAGGATAGTCCTCCTAGTAAAAATCTACCACCATCACTAAATGTCATATCTAAATTACAGCATGCAAGTGAAAATTTACAAATGTAAAGACTTAAACAGTAAGAAGCTAGAAGTGTTTATTTTCTATTAAAGGTGATAACATAATAACACTCTTTCTATCATATAATTAATTCCTACCAAGTTTTATCACTAAGGATGAACTAGCAATGAAAGAGAAACACAAAATTTTGATGACTGTTAAATGAAAACAACTCTGTGCAATGTATTTGCTTATCTCCATACAGACAGTGAAAAGAAAAGATGCTGCACTTTCATACTATTAATTCTGAACAAGGGTGGCATCAGAATGTTGTTCAACAAAAACAATATCACAAGCAGTTCTTCATTATGAAATATTCTTGTCTACAGCCATAAACAATATGGAAACGGCCAGGACTGGCTGCTAAGTCTCCTAATGCCTTACTCTAATGACAAAATCAGAGGAGCATACTGAAAATTGACTTACTATAAAAACCATCTGAAACTACATCTGATGACAATCCAATGTACTTTTCTCTATTCTCTTTTGCCCGTTTTCTTTCTTGCCTTAATCGATCACTATCTTGTATAAAATCTATCAGCTCTTTGACTTTGTGTCGAACTGAAAGATAAGGCATATCAATTTTAGAAAGTTACTAATAGCTGTTATCTTTTAAGTTACAAATTTTCTAGTTTGCAAGAAGACATATACACAGCAACGATGCAGTTAATAAATTTTGTGCAAATTTAATTCATCTCATAAAGTGTGGATGCAAATAACGGGAAAATCTTTTTTACATTAATGAGATATGAAAATTATGCTGTACTGAATGACAGAGGTAAGTGTATGAAATACAAAATGTTTAATATGATCCTAAGTAATTATATCAACTGATAAATTTATTTTCTAACTAAAACAAGAATTAAAAGAAAAAATATGAAAACAGAAAGGTCAGGGTGCCGAAATGTTCTTAGGAGATTAATATTATAAATAACAGAAACATTTCTCCTGAAAAAATACCTCTTTCAACACAAACCTTACAAGAATCCACAAATCAAAATGTTAAATCATAACCATTTAATAATCATTGGAACTTTGATTAGAAAGGTCACTGTCAAGTGCATTTAATAACATGCCTGGCAGAAAAATTGAATCTAATTTACAAAGCATTGTCCATGCTAGATACAAGGCTTTACTTTGTACCAGCAGGAAATTTCTGTTTAGTTNTTAGCCATGTCATTCCTAGTCAACTCCAAATTTGACTTGCATATAAAGCACATGGATAATATAGGGGTTTGCTGATAAGAGAAGCTTGAAGCAGATGACAGTTATTTTTAAGGAAAACAACAAACATCACTATTCAGCCTACATACTATATCTTCTGCTAGTGAATAAAGCCTGGACCAACCCTGATATCATATATTAGTTATATGACAAGAAATCCATTATATACTTATATGCTTGCTTGTAGATTTGCTGATTCAGGTTTGCTATTTTATTATATTTATATGAAACATGTACTGATAATTAATTGTAGCCTCATCTGCCAGATATAAATGACCTATTAGTAGAGACATTTGTACTTGTATTTTTGATTGGAATATACCATGAGAAGCTTAAAAAATCATCTATCATTTCTGCAACTGATAATGGTACTAACCTATACCACCATCATCATCACAACAAACAATATTCAAAATAAACACTAAACTGTACTTCTAAACTGTCATATATATTTTCACAAAGATGATGCATACAAGATGCTAATGGGTATGACAAACAGTTGAAGCCTTTGATTGCAATATCAAATTCTTGGCTAGAAGGGGAAACATAAAGGTGAGCTATAAGCAAACTCTGGTTGAACAAACTTTGCTAAGTTTAACATTGCACTTAATTTGATACATCTAACTACTTGGTTGTCTGAGTCCAAATACAGTATGGCATTTTTCACATTCATCAATAATTGTATTGAATTATAAGAAACTGCACCACCAACACTAATTCACACAGGGAGACTGCCTACTCTTTTTCTCCACCTGCTGTTTAGACTGGTTGTCAAATAGATGGAAATTTCGAAGGAAAATCTATGCTCACTACATAGTATTCAGCAGGATAGGAATGAGATAAAAAAGCTACCAGGCTAATACATCAAAGCCAAGTTCCCTGTAAACAACTACCACTTACTCAAAAACTCTAGTTTTCACTTTCACTTTAATAATGATGCCACATTCACATTTTGCCTTAGGGTTTATAGCACTATGGACCAATACACTTATGGTAAGAGGTTTCTGGGGTTGAATGAGAACACAGAAGAGCCTATAAAGTTTTTGCTATCATATAAAACATATGATCATGGGGATTGACTAGATTTATAATGTACAACTTTGATCATAAATGGATCAGTAATCAGATAGGCTTCATATCTCTGTGTCAATCCAACAAAAACCATTCTATTTAAGAGAATGTGAAATCATACACTTATCCACATCACTAATGTGTGCCATTTATGTTTCTATTTCAAAGCACTGGAATTTGTGGAACATGGAAGTTGAACATGTGAAAAGATCACTAAAAGCATTAACTCATTATGCTCTGCAACCATCAATAAGTCATGCTTATATGGTGGAGACCTAGAGATAAAATGAAAAAACAAATGCATTCAACATACCATTCAATCCTTGATCTTTCCCATTTTCATCAGTGCACTGATAATTCTCTAATTGTCTCATATCATATAGATGGTCCCTTGCACTAGTGACAACTCTTTCAGATCCATTTCGCAGTAGGTAATGTAGGAGCAATAAAGACTAAAATAAATTTTATACTTATCTTAAATGAATTATTCATACAATAAATAACTAACATTAAGAATAATTATAAAATTTGACAAGTACTTTAAAAAAAGGGTCTCAAAATCAATCTACTAAGGGGCTGGAGGAAGCAGCTCATGGGTGTGACTGGGCCACATTAAGGATTACACAAAAAACTGTTTAGTGTACTTATTAACATGAGGTGCCAACTGATGTTTAGGAATCATGGAGTGCATGAGGCTAGTGTCTTGACAATGGACAAGGGTAAGAACTGGCTGAGAGACCCTTCACAGGTCCATTCCTCATACAATTAGTATATATTCTTTCTAGGTGGGACCACAATACATTACTCTGCTATATGTATATCAAATAGCTATACACAAAATTTTTTCTGTTTTTAGAAAGTAATGCCAGGGAAAGGCCATAGGGCCCATAACAAAGCCTTGACAAAGGAAAAACTGAGAAAATGATGGGATGTTTAAGTAGAAAGGGAGACAAAATCAAGTTTGTTGATGTTAGATTTAAAAGATGACAAATTGTAGGACTTAGGGAAAGTAGTGGGTTGCAATGAGTTCCATAGTTGAGAAGTTCTGGGAATGTAAGATGGTTTGTGAGAAAGAGTTTGTGGATTAGGTAGTGTAACTTGGAAAGGGTATGAATAGGTAGAGCTTCTGGTGGTTCAAACACGCCTCACTGGATCTGGAATAATATTCTTGATTTCCTGAGAGCAATGTTTGTGAAAATAGCGGTAGAAAATGGAAAGATCTGCAACAACATGATGATGGGAGAGAGACTGTAGAGAATTGTGAGGTTTGGATTATTGATGAGATGGATAGCTTTAGACTGGACTCTGTGAAGAAGATGGAGAGAAGATTTAGGAGCACCACCCCAGACATGAGAGCAGTACTCCAGAGAAGGACGAATCTGGGATTTGTATATAGTTAGTAGTTGAGAAGGTGAGAAATAACTACAGGCTCTAGAAAGAAAGCCAAGTTTCTGAGATGCATGCTTTGCTATGGAATTGATATGGGGTTTCCAAGTGAGATTAGATGAAATAGAAAGACCAAGTTGAGTGATAGAAGGATGAAAAAGATGAACTTAAATAAGTGTCATCAGCAAAGGAGAAAATACTGGAAGATGTAGAGGAAAGCAGGTCATTTATGAAGAGGATGAACAGAACAGGAGAGATAACAGAGCCCTGAGGCACACCTGAGTTGATAGAATGAGGATTAGAGAGGTAGCCATCAACCCTAATTGCAATTGACCTATCAATTGCAAGATGAATTTGAATACTTGATTTTCTATCAAATAAGATGATGCTCCAAATGATAATTTACTCATGTAACTTAAACATATGTGAAGCACAAATCACCATATAATTCTAATAATTTTGTATCTAAAGTGCAAATCTACAAATTCAGATCTCACCATAGTGAGCAAAACACTTGTCACCTGTCAAGCATACACAACAAGGATGAGAAGTAACAATTAAAAAAATTTCAATGATAGCATGTCATAATATCTGATATGGCCAACTGTCTCTTAGTAACCATGGAATTCTGGATTAATCTATTATGCTTACAACGACCAATTCAGGCTTTGGGTTTCAGATGTAAAGTCAGCCACTTTAACACTCAAGTTGATTTTTACATTTGAAATTGGAAATGTGAATGAAGTGGAAATGGGTCTTTAGAAACAAAAAATGCTGATAAAAATCACCAGTAAAATTGAAATAGCATCATCATTTTTTGCAAGCTTATAATTTAAATATGTCCTCACTTCAGGACCAGTTTGAACCCAATAAAACATTAAGTATACTCCAAAATTCATTCACCTTGTATGTCCTCCTCCAGTTTTTCTTTTCAACAAGCATTCTCTTCCATAGCATACCCATAACTTCTGGGAAACTTTCATACATGAAGGTAAATTTTGCAATTTCATTCATCAGAGTTCCATGGGGGCCCCACTGGTCATCATTTGTTGCTTCCCTAACCTTTGACTCCACCTCTGAATAATTCATGACCACATTGGCCCTGAAAATGATAATTTTTCAATCAACTTAAGGTGAAGGATTGAAAATAGGTTGACTACATAAATTGCAAATAAAATCGATGCTAGTAAGTTCACAAGGCAGTTATTGATTCACTAAGATGCTTCTACATTGCAATAGCACCTACAGAATTTGAGACATTTTCTGAATCCACAAAAATTGAGCCTGTAGATCACAAAGGTGTACAGAATTGAAAGTCTAGATTTGAAACAGGAACTGAAAGTCTACCAAACTCTAATATTTCCATGTTGGCAAATAAGAACTGCTCAGAGCATTCATTTCAATGAACTGATGCTCAGAATGTCAAAGGACTAAAACAAAAGCTATGCTAATCTAAAAGCAACAGGTTTTATGGTCTACAATTCTAAGTTTCTATTCCATCCTATTGTGACATAATTCATACCAAACTTTTTATGATTTTGCATGAGATCTTCCCCAATTGCATGTATATTCCTTTTAAGAAACTTATCTCATATCTAAGGAATAACAAACTCAAATGCTCTTTGAACTTGCAGAACATATCAGAGAAACTCAAAAGAGAAAACTAATGCATTTCCTTCAGCAAAAGTACAAACACCCATGTACATGTAGGGCCCAAGCCACCCCCCCTATTTTGCACTGAAGAAAAGGAAAGCTATGAGACATGTGGCTCAGGGAAATAGTAGTTCTGCTGCAATTGAGATTCTAAATAATGTTCAAAAATTTCATTTACAATTCAAAAAGAATTGTATATTCTTTGTGACTACCTACTGCTATGGATCGTCTGAGGGTATTACACACAAAGCAATGGCTACAGCACATAATCACTATTTTCAAACTTTTTAGCATGGTTCAGTTGGTGTCCAACTGGTCTGAGCAGAAAATTAAGCTGATGGTCCTAGTATGAAACAAAATCAACTACCACTTCAACAATGGAAGTTGTCAACATGGACTTAAAAAGAATAACTTTGACCAATTTTTGTTTTTTACTAAGACTCTAAATAGTACAAAGGATAAATCTGTTTCTACCTAGCTATATAGATATATCAAAAAAGGGAACAGTTGGGAGACAGTGCTGTGTAGTTCACTGTTGTCCAAAGAAGGTCAAGCAAATGACTGCCAAGTCCTACTATTCTGAGATTTTGAGGAAGAGCTAAAGAAAACATTTGAAAGGCTTTGATTATAAGTGTTGATAGCAACAGATCAGAAAGCTCTGACTATGTGGGAGCTTGGGGGCTTTAGCCACCTCTGTGCAAGGCTATGGTAGGCTGAGCCCCCTTGAAAAAATGTGAGAACAAACACTTTTTGGTTGTCCAAATCACAGAAACCCTAGAATTGATGTGATAGTGACACTACATTGACACTTCTGTTATACATCTATATATATGTTCTGTTTGCTTAGATAGCTTTTCTTTTGCTATCTACAGGAAAATTTATTATATAATACATAATTACAAAGTGTATAGATGGCCAGCAATTTTCTAAATTTTCCAATTTTAACCTCCCAAAGAAAATCAAAAGTCAGCACCTATGTCTGAAAGCCAAAGAGAAAATATGATGAACATGGACTATGACTGTTAACAAAGTCTCACTGTTTCATGATACTATTAAATATTTTTCTCAAAAGGTGTTAAATATCCTATTCAAATGGCCCATTCAGGTGTACTGTCAATTTAATTGAGTGACTAAATATGCAGGCCATGCTAAAACTGAATATCAACTATAATCATGATCTAATTACAAATACTTTCTGAGCATATACAACTTACATCTCTTCCAAAGAAATTCAAATAAAAAGGAAGTAATATGGAGACTCAATTAAGCCCCCTCCCTCGACTAAAACCCCCTCAAATATGCTCCACCATCAAGTTGCTTTTTGACAAACGAGCCCCCACCCTTGAATAAGCTCCCATGGGGGCTATCTGCGCTCAGTGTAATCCAGTTCAAAAGCAACATAAACAAAAAATTCAACTAATACTCTGCTCATTTGTTTTAAAATTTGATGCAAACAATCTCTTAGTTTTTTCTCCATCACTCCATTTCAATTTACATTTGATTCAAAATACACTAGATTTTTTGTCTTTTTTTGCAGCTTCCTATACAGAATATTTTATATTCTTTGACTTCTCTCTGCCATGTGGTAGATTTTTGGACATGTAGACCTCCACCTTCCAATCGATTAAGCCCCCATCCTACAAATCATTTCTGACAAATAAGCCCCCGGGGGATAAATCAAGTCTTTACAGTATAACGTGCAACAAAAACTTCATAAATACTCATAGTTCATTCCAATAAACACAAATACGATCCTTAAGAGATTTAGCATGTGGATGAGCAAGAGCATAGCTGAGGAGCAATACAGAATAATGCTGCTATACTTCTTAAAATGCTTTGTCTTCATCATTATGCTGCCTACTAAAGCAAATGTTGATGAACTACTTAAAGTTTTGCAAGAGTGAAACGCTGCTTCAAACTTCAACACTATGCTTTGCAGATATTTATAATGAACCCACTTTGAATGGATATTTGAATTTGAACAGCCATGGCCTATGTATCAGTCTGGAAAACATGCCAGTTCTCAACAAAATTGTGTGCATGGAGTGGTGGAAAAATGCGTAAATGTGTGCAAGCATATAGAAATGGTATGCAACATGTGCATGCCATTCAATTCTGGACAAATTTTCACTAATTGCACGTGTAAGTTAAATACACAATTTAGCATGTATTGGTCAAATTTCTGACAAGATCTTCAGTGTACACACTTTTGATGCTTAAATGATGCAGTTAGCTATATCAGGAAAGAAATTCCGTCTCTAAAATGCTGGAGTGAAAACCAAATACCCATAAGAGCTTCTTTCAAGCTCCACACTTGGGGAAAGGAGAAGTAAAATAATCAAGAATAGATATTTCAAAATAAGTATTGTTGACAGCCAAAATTAACAGCTATATACTCCAAATGGGCCCCTTTGCATAGTTGATGGCTAGTACGCTATAAGGGTAACGTAAAGTATTACTCTTACTAAACCAGCTAACGTCATTCCACACTCTGAAATCAAATCATTTTTCCCAGGGCTAAACAATGCATTAATTCCTAACATCTGGGGATTCCCATTGCTATACAATCACTAATGGGCAATCACAACAGTAAATACATAGCAATAGTCGCAATGAACTATCATTTTCAAAACATCAGAGACCGCTATAAGTGTTAAGCAATTACATATCGGCTTTATGGAGAATGAACTCAAAGTCCAAGCCTTGGACCTAGGTGACGTGCTTACTAAGGTCTACTGTGCAACTTTACAATTTAACTTTTGAGATAAAAATTGAAGTCTTTCTGTCACTGTGAAAAATCTTGAATAACAGATTCTCACGAATATAGCTTAAGCTCTGCAAAGCAACACATTTATTGTAAAAGTGAACAGTCATTTCCAACTCTCATATATCAAGCCACACAGCGAATAGTCCATCAGTAGATGTCTTTTGCACAATAACATTAAAAGATATCATCATCGCTTTCTTTAATTACCGTCATCATTAATACCTAATAAATCATTTTTATATTTCTTCCAGGAGAATTTATTACTCACACTTTGTCTTGGAATTCACGAATTTTCCACATTCCGTCTCGCACCAGACTCAAAACTTGCACAAAAATCCCGTGTAATAACAAATGTATCCCTTTTTCTAAAAATATCAACTTGGGGAGGCAAAGCACTACAACAAAGTAGTGAAAGTTCCTTATTTGTTTGTTAATAGTGCTGGCCTTCCTTCCCAACTACGCTTTGAGCAAAAATGGCTGCCCGGAAAGGCCTGGGAACGAATCGTTTGTCGCTTTATACGTGTGAAGGAAGTATTGCCATCAGTGAAGGATTTGGGGTGGTTGTGAGGAGGTTGGGGGCTTCCAAAATTAAGGTGTCTCAGGGAGTAAGGTTATGTAAAAATAATCTACAAGCGATGGAGGTGAAATATTCGCAATTCGGAAATGAAACCTGCCTTGGGAATGCAATTACTTTTCAAACTAACTAGAACAATTATATTGGGCCATAGTATCTTGCCTTCTAGTCAAGCGAATGCTTGCCGTTTATTCTTAATGCTTTCTACTCCTTTTTCTGATCTTTTACTAGATTTCTCGCTATTGCTTTTATTTTATTCTGTCGCCATGACTTTTGGGTATGCAATGGTTGTCAGCTGGGACCTCAGCGAGCTAGTTATGTCATTATGCTTATCATGGGCGTGGCAAGGGTTAAAAAATTGGGAGCATAAATGAAAATGTTTGGCCACGCCCTCTACTTCTCTGAAGATTTGCTACTACCCCCAAGTTATTTTCTCACCGATCTTAAAGAAATTCCGAGCATCATTTTGGCAAAAAGTGGGTGGCATTTGCCCTCCCATACCGTGGCCAAGCCACTGATGCTTCTTAAAGTCTGCTCTGCGGTGTCTTGAAATTATAAGTGGAGAATACTGAAGGAAGATACCCCCAAGCAAACTGATCTCCTTGATATGTGGTACCATTTCCCCTCAGGCCTACAGATAAAGCACAACAAATAGAAAATTTGCAGCGCGAACTAACAAGGTGGAAAATCGCAAAAACGGTACCATATAACAATATTTAGCTCCATCAAATAATTAAACATCAAATGCAGTGCATCGTCAAACAATAATCACAAAAACACAAAGCAACTTGCTGGTATCAACACATCGAAGACTTGTGCCTGCCCTTTTGACTTCCACATTTGTATTGATAAACAGAATGAGACTGTATATTATCAGAGTAACTGAAAGATGTCAGGTTGCTGTACTGATTTAGAAATTTGAATATTCAGGCACAAGAAAACTGACAAGAATTGATTCAAGAGAAGCGATAACTATGCAAAAATGCGGCATGAAACGAAAGACCACGTTTATAACGGCCACGTTTTGAACGATAATTAATATACCTGGTTTACAAAAGTGTATCTAATAGCAAAATAAAAACCTAAGCAGAATTCAGTACAGTTTTTTGTGCAACAACAATGCAAGTTGGATAGACTCTATATTCACGTGCTGGGTAAAATCAATCAATGAGATAAACTATAAAAAACTTTTCAATGAAACTTGACTGTTGATTAGAGATATGGAAAACATGAAATTTTTGAATACCATTTCAGGCAACTACGTTGCACGTATATAGCTGAGAAATGTGCATACAATTGTGAGAATGTAATGGTATTTTCGAACATGAATTAAGTCGATTTCTTGAACTGGTGACAAATAGTGATACAGTACAAAACTCATGAATACTTTCTATACATTCCATCAGAAATTTACAAACATTAGTACTAAATTACTTAATATACACTAATCATTACCATACCATAGGGAAGATACCCCTCGGAGCAATTTACTTGTCAACTCAGGGGCCATAGCAAGAAGCTAATATACTACAAGTAAGCTAAAGCATAACGCTACAAGCTCAGGGGCTTGCAGTCAGACAATTCCCATAAAAGTTTTCAGCTAATAACTCTATCACAGGGTTGCCATTAGTATTTCAGGAAAAAATTTCCTGATTTTCACAGATATTTTCAGTAAAATCCTACTCATTTTCCCCTGATTATCCCTTAATTAGGATTTCATTATTTCTTTGGACAGATATGGGGTTCAGGAGAGCTTCGAACATACGTTTGGCCATTCAAATTTTTGGTTTCATAAAGCACAGCACTGTCCGTTATAATTACTGCACAGTACAGAATGATATACAAAAGGGTGAAATTTGGCGACTGTCACACTCAACTGGATGCGTGATTGAGTATGGAGAAAGTTGCTGCTTTGACATAAAAAATACAAAGCTTCAAAATTCTCTGATTTTCCCCCATAGAAAATAAATTTCCCTGATTTTTCCTGAATTGGTGGCAACCCTGTATCAGTCTACCAACGGACACATTGTTGGTAGAGCAGTCATTGGGTAAGGAACGCTGTGAACACTACAATTTGCCTTATAGTAACATAATACTTGGCCTACTTACTTCCAGCCGGTATTGATAAACAATAAGAATGAAAACGATAGATTTTTTATTCTAGGGTATGTCAAGTCTCTCCAAAAAAGACATTTTTGTATTACATCTTCAGTAGTGCTGTGTAAATAGGTTAATGTGTGTCTTTACATATGTGTTGGCCATGTGGTAGTCGTTGTCGTTCGCTCCCCATTGTATCGTCCCAGTAGTGTTTGTACAGTTTTTCAGGTAGTTTTGTCAGTAGCAGTTCTGTATGTTTTTGCAGTATACCAATAGAAAAAAAGATATCTTCCTTAACTAAGCAATGAAAAAATGCTTTCTCACTGGATTTATAAATCCTCAAAACACTAAATACACAAAAATATTATTAGCATTTTCACTAAAACAATAAAATCACAGCTATAATATAATTTGTGTTAAAATAGGAAAGCTAACAAGATAATATACAGGATTCGTGCCGGATTGTGATAAACAAATTCAAAAGAGTTTTCAAGGGCTATTCAAGGATCTTGAATGCACAGGAAGCTCAAAATTTCGAGAACGAGAAATTTCTTGGCATATAACGAGTTTATTGGCACGATTATCCGTAAACTTTTTTCCGATGTTTCCTTTAATTATTTTGGCAATGTATGTTGCTGTGCACGAAGCAAATAGTAAAAATTCACAAATTTCAAGGAGTGTGTTAANAATCGTTAAGAAAAAAGTTTAATTTTTAAGGAGTTTCAAGTGCTTTTGAAAAGAAATTTCCAATTCCAGCACTTTTCAAGGAGTTAATGGACTTGCACGAACCTGAATATATGATATGTTGATATAATCAACTTACACCTGGGTGACATACAAGGAGTTAGAAGGGGTTTATCTTTAAAACAGATCAGCTTAAGTCTGTAAGCGACCAGGATGAATCATCTCGTATAATTTTCAATCCAAGCTCATTAGTTGGGGCTGTAATAGATTCCATCGACCGTCGGAAATCGAGTTTCTTTTTCCATCTAATGGCTAAAGCGGCAGTTTTACCTCTTGCAGCTCCATCTTTACCTTCTGAGCCACACTTCATCTGAAAACAAACACAAATTTTGATCAAACTCTTATATATCAAATATAACAATTATCCAAAAACGCTCACGTACTCCCAAGTAGCAAAGATTTATCAATTCACCAAAACCAATGCAAATTATAGAGAACAATCCTAGCCATGATAGGGCAAATTCCTCATGAAGACAGTGATGTGCTTATTGGGTGGGGTGGGAGGCGTCACGCCCCGCAACATGTACGAAATTGTAAGAACGTTGGTCAAAAGTTGGTCATGCTGCAGGAGACTTAGCATCCCATTAATCGGAGTTATTTCCCATCATCCTTTTCTTAGTGACAGTACACGTTTTTTCATTTTAAGAAACATGTCTATGAGAAACATGAGGCTGAAAATAGGCAATAATTAAGAAAAATGTAAGAAACATTGGCAGACTGAGTTTCAAATTATAGCGCGCAAAAACTGTTCTGCTACTAAATATTTCATAATAGTAGCAAGAAAGTAGAATGAACATCCCTTAAATGACTCACAAAACCTAAGCATCCTTTTTCTTGCATTATAATCTGGGTAGTACTTGTCATTAGAAGTCTTTACATTTAGGAAACATTTAAGGCCGGATTTGACGAAATATTAAGAGATATCCAGGCTGAAGGAGAGTTTGTTTCTCACAAAAAACCGTGTAGCTGGTTAAATGGTCAGAATGCCCCTTCCTCCGCAAAGAACATGTCAAACTACATCCGTGCTTGACGGTATAGCTTAATTACAGAAATCATACTCTAACGCTTTGGATGATTAATTGTAATTGGTGTGAAGAACACATGCATTATTGACTGCCTCAAACTGCACGAGGTATCTGCAAGCTAAGGGCTACTTGGATCAGGCGCATTTCCACAATGCAACACAGTCAATTGTGTTCAAAAGGCATCAACAAAGCACACGTTTTGCTGAGAATGTATTCATTGCAGATCATACGAGAATAATGTTAAATGATCACCATACGGTGCGAATGGTCGCAGTTTTACGTCATTTACTCGATAATTCATAATCAATTGTAATATCTAGTTGATTGCAATAAACGGTGCAGATTTCTTCATAGATACCATCAGCACATCTAACTAGAAGAGGTTTGGTTAATATAAGGGATACAGGACATGTGGCAATACCTTGACAGATGCAGATTCAGCAGCTCTCAGGGTCCCAGAAACTGATCTCATGAGGTTCTCAGCATTAGCAATAAGCATCACATCAGCCTAAAGGGAAGAATGAATATTCAAATGTAAAACGGCAAAGGTAAGCATTTACAGCAATATAAATGCTTGTTTTATAAAAAAGCAGTTTATAAGAATGTAGTGCTTGTATGCTTAAAAGGTTAAGAAAGTTGAACATTGGAATCTTGACTTCAAAAAGTCGGTAGATTTCTACTCACAGGTGCCAAACAAACATCCTCCCGATTATTAATTTTTCAATCTTTTCCAACCCCCGGACCTTATTAGGATCCCCCCGCTTACTGATTTTAAGGAAACTGACTTTTTTTAAAAACCCCTCATTTCATTTCCTTTCTTTGTTAGTACATTTACACCCAGTTTCAAACTGGGCTACTTTGCCATGCAATGGCAAAATAACGTACTGCTGTATATATTTTAGTTTTATGTTCTATGGCAATCTGTTTTTGTTCTTTCCGTCCTTGTGTAATCATTTAAAATCTTTTCTCAAATTCCAACCCCCCATTAATTTTGATCCCCCCTTTATTAAATTTTGGAATTTTTCCGACCCCACTGTTTATTTTGCACTAGAGAGTAAGTATTTACAGTACCAGCTATTTCTGCATGAAAGGCAATATTTGTTATGTTATTGTTTAACAAAAATATATATAACAAATAGCATACAAAAAATAAACATAGTTTTGATGAAGCGATAAGCGTTGAGTATAATCTTTTCTGAGCAAACAAAAATCTATTTGAAGAAGGGCCAAGCACGTTACTCAGAGATGCAAGACGCTTCTCATCACTAACTGCTTTTAGTGGCATCAACGTTCTGTACTTTCGCGCAATACCCACTGTCTTAGCCGGAATTTTGATACAGTATTCATCTACATCTCCAAATTTATCATACAAGGAATAAGGATGATGAATTAAGTATACCGTCTCATCGTTTGGCGTAGCTGCTTTGACCGATGCAATGATATTTAATTGTGTGCTAAGCGTTGGAACAATCTCAGCATAGTGTAGCAAGTTTAGCTGACAACTACAATGCAAGAACGAATGATATTCACTTTATATCAAACACAAAACTAGGGGCATTACATCAGTTTTTAAATTTTACTCAATTACATAAACAATAATTAAAAACTATTACAATAAAATTGATAATCTGTACATAGTTTTTATAATATGCATACAATACTGGAGAATATGTGCATAATCTGCATGTAACCTTAAAAAGTCTGATGCAAATTCAAGTATGATTTACTAGAAGTAATAGAATCCAAACCACAATGGTTACTAAGATTACGATTTTAGACTTAGTTGATAAAATCCCTGGAAATTGTTATACGGACAAGCTTCATAAACTCAGGTGATGTGAAGTTGATCTCCCATCAGAATTTCTGAATTGCTTCGCTGGGCAATTCATCTATTGCATACACAAGTTCACAGTAATATTGGAGGTATGCACTACTAGGTTGGCTTCCATGGAGTAACTAGAGCATCTACTAGAGTAACTACCAGGCCAGAAATCAGATGAGATAGTACTTTAAAACAGGGGTGCCAGGCAAACGGCCCGCCAAGGCCTTCAATGAGGCCCCCTGAGGTTCCTAACGATATTTTTCTCGCCTGTGCTAGACAGCATTGGAAAAGCTGGTTCCCCCAGTTTTCACCATTTTCTAGCGTGCTAGATAGGAAACAGCTGACGAGCTATATATATATACATTAATGTCCCTATTACTTAGTCCCTATTATTTAGCCATGGCACCCTCTTGAATCCCGTCAACCTATCCGGCCCATGTGACGTCATAGGAGGGCTTTTGTGGCCCCCGGGCCTAAATGAGTTTAACACACCTGTTTTAAAAGATAAACAGTGGTGAGGCGCAGCCTCTTTATCTGGGAGGGAGGGTGCAAAAAAGAATTTGGAGAAAGAAGGCAACAGAACTGTAAATTTACAGAAAGAACTACGAATCATTAACGAATTGGTACTTAAACGATAAGTGGCATGGAACTTACCCTACCGTTTTTCCTCACTAAGTTAAAGAGCATCTGCTAGAAGCAACTTCTCTTCTGATTTTGTCTCAAAATTTCTACTTGGGGGCTTGGGATAAGCCACTTTAGCTTGTGTCACGTGACATTATGACGTAGGAGTTGACAACTTGGGATTAGGCAGTCTTCGTTGTAAGTAACAGTTTGAGACAATCATTAAAAAAATATCGAGTAACTCGGAAAAATGTCGCTGATTTTCAAATGGACTTCGATATTATAACATGTAACTCTTTGCAAATTGTTTTATACTAACATGGACCGCTTGAACAAGCCAGTACAGAAGATATGATCACGGAAACAATGAGGTCCGAGGATAATTCAGAGAATAGTCATGTGGAAGTCTGATATGTCGTACTTGTGTTGAGATTTTAATTTATGTAAATTAGAGTCATATATTCAATTTAGAATTATGTTTCAAATTGATATCACATATTTGTGCATAGTTCTGTTGAGTTGGTTAACCCCGTTGTTATGCTATATCAATAGTGGTATCAATAGTGCTACTATACTTTAGGCCTAAGCATTCGCCCTAGGCTTGATCAAAACACAGGCGACCAACAAGAACCCTAAGATGTTACAGAAGAGGAATGCGTAAGTAAGCAAGTTGAAAATACCTAATGGCGAGTTGTTCTTTTTGATATCGAAGCATACTTGAAGTGCTAGTTGTTAAAGTTTGTGCTAGGGCAGACTTGCCGAACCTAAACTTGTTACTTGGGTGGACATGTGGAAAGTATGTTGAGGTGGACAATCCAGTTAAGGCAAAATTTTGCAGGGAAATTGAAGTTATTGTCATGCTCTTGGAAAAAAGGGGCTATAGAATATCCAGATTTCGATAGCTGCTTTCTCAACAAGTATTCAGTTTACTTAACTATTTTTGGTGCGTACCCATAAGCGATGCAATGAGGCATTTCATTACTTTTACTGGCTGTTTGCAAGATTAACTTAGTGTCTAGACATTATTTACAAAAGAAATACTCTTCACATTCGTTTAAAAACGTTATATCGACAGCAAAATTGTACAGCAGACAACCTGTAAGAATCAAAGACAGTCAACATCTACGTCATAGTGTCATGTGACACCTTTCCCGCCATTATTTCAATGGGACTTTTAGGGGGCAAAGCGAAAGAAGATATGAATAATATTTAGCCACCGTGTTTAGATAGCATTTTACTTCATGATTAAGCAAAAAAATTTTTGGCGCCAAATTCCGTGTCACTTATCCTTTAAGCCTATTTAGTATTGGATGCAAATGCATTGCCAACAAACATCTTTCCAATTATTAATATGCCACTGACTATGTCACTTCTTATGCAAGTGTCCTCAGTACCGATGAGCCCTTCGGAACTTAGATATATATATAAACTTAGCTTTTAAAGATGGCATGTAGCATCCCCGCAAGTGCATGCTACACTCCTGATGATAAGGTTCTTCATTCTGCTTTCGATGGAAAATCTGTTTCATAAACATTATCAAATAATATGTGACATACTACTTTAGCACAATTTGTTTCAGATGGTACTGACTGCATATTGTACCCTAATTGATCCTACTTGTGGTCAGAATAATGCCACAGGGTTTCTTCAAGTGCTACTGCAAATATACAAGCCACTAGTCGGACACATTCTTGTGCTTAGTTTCTCAATACCTTTTCTATTTGGCCGCAATTTCCATGCCGATCAGTATTCCTACATTCATTTGGGATTGTCAATTCTTGAGGGACTAGTTCATCCCATAAACTATCCGAGTACAAGACTTCTAACTTCTACCTTCTAGCATCCACTTCTCTGCACAGAGCACAAAGTATATATGTATACCAACAACAACCATAATCACGGCTCCTTCACAATGCCTTATGAACATAACGAAATAATGTCTAGGATACTACATCACTCCCTTTTTTAACGAAAGTCTGAATGAGAGTGCGTACACTTCAACGTAAGTCAGATGTTATAGGTTCTCCGTAACGAATTGGCAATTTCTTGTAGATCGTCCATTAGGAGTATTTACATTTCCACGATTGTTCACATCTTCTTGTTCAACATTGAGTTCATGATTATTATCATTATTACGTTCATATTCAGAATCACTGTCGAGGAATTGTATTGACTATTAACGTTCGCATTTACTCGCTTGAAATGTGACAAATTTCTGGTAATTCGATGATTTGAATGTTCTGCTGTCACTTTCGTCCCTTTCCGACCTAAGACAATGTAAGGCATTTTGTTGAATCTCGTTTTCAACTTGTTCTGCTTATACTGCTTTACCAATACTGTGTCACCGATTTGAATCATGCTCTCTTTTGCGTGCCTTCGTTTGTCCCTAGACTCCATTTTGATAGCTTTGACTTTTCCATTCGTTCTCAATGGCTTCCCTGTGTTTGTTTAAAACAAGTTTCTTTTCAAGAGATGGAAATTTACCACGCACTGATCAATTGAAAAGTAGTTCGTATTGTGCTACCTTTATTGTGCTATGCGATGTTGTGCCATATTGTAAACGAAAAAGATGCAATTCTTGCCTCTACACTTCTCTTTCCGTAACTGCGGTTTGCAGAGCTTTGGTAAGTGAGCGATTGAATCGATCCACTTCACCATTTGCTTGAGGCCAATATGGTATTGATGGTTCAAACTTGATACCTAGAACTGCAAGATATTTTGCGAATTCGCTACCCGAAAATGGCGGTCCATTATTTGCTTTTATACATTCTGGAATTCCGTGGACTGCGAATATTTTATCCAACTTTGGAATTACTGCTTCTGCTTTAGTACTTCCAACTAAATTAGGAAATCGCGAATACCGATCTACTACTTCAAATAAGTACTGACAGTAGAGGTCCAAAGAAGCCCATTATTTTTGAGAATCAGCTAGTTGAAAAACCAACTGAAATTGCCGAAGCATTCAATATCCATCTTACTACCACTAGCCCAAAGCTTGCACAAAAAAATAGAAACTAAGGAATCCGATGACTCACTAAAATACTTAACTTTAAAAGAAACAACTACACCCCCCCGCTTCGACCTTCAGCTAGTTGACCCAAACACGATGGAGAATGGAATAAAAAAGCTATATTGCTCCAAATCTACATGTTATGACAAAGTTTTTGTAAAATTACTGGAAGATGCAGTAGGAACCTAAATTAAGCCATCAGCAGCAACATTTAACTCCTCATTCAAAATGGGTACTTTTCCAGATGTATGGAAGACAGCTAGAGTGATTTCTATCTTCAAGTCAGGTCAGGAAAATAATATGAGTTATTATCGGCCCATATCTGTGCTATCTGTTTCCTCAAGATCGCTCGAAAAACTTGGACATGATCAAGTCTCAAGCTACCTAAAAGCACAAAAAATCTTCTAAATGCCTACATGCATTCTTAAAGATGTGTAACACCATGACAGCGCTCTTTAATATTATAGATTCATGGTTTTCCAATGTTGATAAGCACAAAATTAACATAAGCAAATTTCTTGACCTTAAGAAGGCATTCGATACGGTAGACTACGGACTTCTTCTGTCGAAACTAGCTAAGTGCGGAATAGCAGGGACTCTTCTTCAGTGGTCAACGACCTACTTGACTAATCGAAAGCAATACTATCCAGTAAATGGCCAAAATTCAGCCTAAAACTTTTTCAATGTGGTATTCCTCAAAGCTCGTTCTTGGGGCCTCTCTTCTTCATCCTGTATGTCAATGACTTCGAACTTTGGTACCACAAATATATACGCGGATGATACCAGTGTTACTTGCTCTGCAGAAGATATTCATGAACTCTGCAATGATCTCAAAGTCGAGTTTGAACATATTGCAGAATGGATACAACAGAATAAGCTGAGTCTAAACACTGACAAAACGGGGTATATGGTAGTTGGTCAAAAATGACAAATCAACAATATCCTTAGGCCAATAGTGAAATACCTGGGGATTACGGTGGAAGAAAACCTAACATGGAATGAACATTATACAAAACTCAAATGTGAAATAAAAACTACCCTCTCGTCCTTCCAGAAACTGAAGAATATACAAACACAGTCTGAACTTTATCAGGTGCACAAGGCACTGTTTGAAAGTCATCTGAGATACAGGGACGAAATAGGGAGCAATTTATCGAACACAAAACTCCAACATCTTCAACGCCTACAAACTAGAGCAAAAACTTTGATAGAAACCTCTAGGTTAAAGGATGGGTGGAGATGCAACTGGCTATCAGTTTCAAGTATAATACAATTTGATAGAGCAGTAATGATCTATACAATAGTGAATTTTCTCTGGTCGGACAATCTAAGAGGGAGACTTGTTTACAGATCTCAGTTATCGAGCTACTCGACAAGAAATCAGTTAGATCTGGATATTTCAAGGTTGAACCTAGAGTTTTCAAAAAATAATATCTTCTATTCTGGAGTACACACTTGGAATAACATCCCATTGGAAAATAAAACAAGTCTGACAATTAATACGTTCAAAAGATTACTCAAGGAGTTCCTACAAAAGTAGCATCCTTCCCGAAGCACGATCACCACGAAGACCAGTAAATCCATGCTTTTCTAGTTTGTTTTTATGCATTTTTAGATGTAAATACATTATAGATGCTCGTGTGCGTTATCATTAAGCAGTAGCTGATGGGGTAAATCGTGGGTAAATATCATATGATGATGATGATGATGAGTATGATGATGATGATGGTGATGTTGATGATGATGGTGATGATGATGATGATATGATCCTCAAGATAATAATGATGATGATGAGTATGATGATGATGATGATGATATGATGATGATGATAATAATGATGATGATGAGTATGATGATGATGAGTATGATGATGATGATGATGATGATGATGATGATGATGA
>OLMO02000297.1:8157806-8179877 GCA_900291935.2 Cassiopea xamachana
GATGATGATGATGATGATGATGATGATGATGATGATGACTATGATGATGAGGATGATGATGTGATGATGATGTGATGATGATGATGATGATGACGACAATGATGATGACGATGAAGTCGATATGGGGTGTCTCCCAAGGGCCTTTTGCATGTCTTGCAGGTGTAATGGTTCTGGTGAAGCTGGTTTATTGACTGCTTGACAAGCGATACACGGTTTTAATGTCTTTTGAACAAGATCATCTATACCCGGAAACCATACCTTTTCTCTCAATAATGCGTTCGCATTGGGGAGCCCTTGGTGGTTTTCATGCGCGAAATCTGTTGCTCGTTAATACAACGATTTCGGAATAACTAGGCGTGATTCTCTCAAAATGGTTCCTTGAGCTCCAATTGTCAACTCATCTTTGATTAACGAGATAGCTTTATACAATCAGCATCCCACAAAATTAGGAGTATTACCGCATGTACTCTTCGCAACGTACAATTACCCTTTGCTTCGACAGCTATTTCTTCCAATGTCATTGCTTTTGGTACCGAAAGACGTGTTAAGAAGTGCACACATTCTTCTGCAAGATGTTCTTGACAAAAAATCCGCTTCATTTTTGCTTCTACTTCAGTATAATATCTTGAATCAATAGGGTTTTAATCGGAGAACCTATCTTTTTATTCTTGCCGAAGGTCTGGATGCTGCATTTCCGTAAATAATCTCTAGCGGTTTGTGATCTGTAACTAGCGTAAACTCCTTTCCGCATAGGAAAAAGTGAAAACGTTCAGCTCCCCAAATAATACTTAACGTTTCTTTCTCCGTTTGCGAAAAAAGTTTTTCGACTTCGGAAAATGCTCTACTATCGTACGCAATCACCTTTATTCATCGGAACCTGGCGTTGATTGAAATAAATTTGCTGAAATGCCGACTGGACTTGCATCCACTGTTACCAATGTGCCTCGATTTGTATCAAAATAACCCACTGCAGGCGCTTGACTGAGTGCAATTTTGAGTTTATCAACAGCTTTTTGATGGCATTCCTTCCATGCGAAAGTTGCATTTTTCTTGGCAAGATCTCGTAAAGGTTCCGGAATCGTAGCATAATTAGGAATGTACTTTGCGCTATAATTCGCCATTCCGAACAGATTACCAACTTCTTTACCGTTGCATGGTACACAGAATTGTTTAAGTCTTTGATACGCTTTGGATCTGGGCGAGTTACTTATGCCGAAAAGATCTGTCAGAAAAAAATTATAGACGATTTGAAAAAGGTATATTTCTTTGGATTCAACTTCAAACCTCTGTCTTGCAATCTTTCCAAGCAATTTCGTAATGCTGTATCGTGCTTACGCCGTGTTTTTCCAAAAACAAAAATATCTTTGGCTCAATTTAGTGTAGATCCAATTGGTCTTGGAGCTAGAAGTGGCCCTTGTTAGCGGTTAGACTGTATTCTACTTGCACCCTTGGAAAGCGGAGCATTTTGTTCTTTTATAATAAGGAATTCGTCAATGCTTCTATTGACTAGCATATTTTTTATTTAAAACATCATACTCACACTCAGCAAATTTGAAAAACTGTTCTGCTAGGAAATAGTATTCAGTAGCCCTCCGTTGCGTGGACAAAGCTTTAAAGTATCATTCCACAAATATATAAAATGCTTAAATGACTTGTGGCATTTAGAGAGTGAAAACATTGAGACTATTAAAAAACCAAGGTCTATCAATACATTTAAGGATAATAGAAAAGAGAAGTTAAAAATCACTCACGTTTCATCAAGGCAATGATCAGCAATAATGACTGCAAATTTTGCAACAATATGAGCATTTGCTGCAATTGCTTTGGCAGTATTTATAAAATCTTCCTTATTCTGCAAAAAGAAACGAGAAAACAATCTTCAGCATACTTGAAATCAGATATGATGACGAAGAGAACGGTGAGAAATGAAGTGGAAAAAAGAACCAAAAATAATAACTGGCTAAACCATCAAGGAAACTGCATTGAGAAGTGCTTCTACTTCCTTTTCACCACATCTACAAGTCTCTTTAGGATTGTAGGGCAATTTATAATATAAAAGTATAAGTTAGCACCTTTAAGTCACCTGTACCCATGGCATAATCAGCCATATCCAGCATCTGGTTTGTCATTTTTTTCACAACAGTGATGATTGAATTTTCATCTTCCTCCCATTCTTCTAGCTCACGTAGCAAAATTTGTGCTGCTGCCTAAAACAGACAAATAATCGGGCTCCAAAAGCCATAGGGATTGAAAGGAGGCTAAAAAGCCTACAGTACATACTTAAGGTACAACAGTATGGAAACGATGGGCCTAAATTTCGTTTTCAAAAATGTCATATAAAACTGTTCGCAAAGTTTGCAATGTTTCTCCTTGGAAGTGATAGCTGTCTTGATCAAAACAAATTCATACATAAATAAATGCTATGGGTAAGGTATAATTTTCAACCAAGGGTAAGATAAAATCTCCAGTGTCTGATTGTTTTTCCATCAGAAAACCATCAATACGGCTTGCGGAGATTTTGCATCAGTATGGCATCAAAAACTGCAAACAAAGGCAAAGCTATTTATGATTACATTTTTGTGATGCTGAGTTCCATCGTTTCCACACTTTTGTACCCAGATTGTGCATGTCTCCTTAAACATGCATTAAAATTGAAAAATAGTAACAGAATATTGTAATAACATCCTAACAGTTTTTATCTTACAGCAATCGACTGAGAAATTTTGGATTCATTTTTCACTATCATCGGGCCATCTACTTCATCTTTACTTGACATCTCCCATGATGCTCTGCCAATACCTTCGGGAGAATACGTGCTTTCAGTGGATCTAATTCGTTCTTGGTGTGCACCCTTCCTTGCATCTTTTGTCGCACCAACAGAAGGCTTTTTTGCCACCTTTGGAATGAAAATCTCCGTATCGTGAGAAGATGAAGATCTAGTTGACGAAAATGATGATTGTGGATTGAATGTATCTGGCGTCTGAATAAGCGGAAGAGGAGGTGAAGATTCCTAAAAAAAAAGTAATCACAACATTTCGCATCTTGATAATGTGATGGTGATATTACTGCCAATAGTCAAAACTGAAGACAATTGTTGGGACGAGGGGCGGGAGAGAAGATAGGTGTCTAGAACACCAATGGTAACAATAAAGTATGGCGAAAATTTGATGCTCTTGTTTTTGAAAGAAAAAAAATTTGTCACTGATAGGAATAAATCGAGATCTAAAAGTCATTCTTTCATCTGAATAAATTCGCGCTACTGGAAGAATTTCTGAAATTCGGGAAAAAATCTATAGTGACGATGGATGAGCTGACTAGGACTGAGTTTTTCTACTAGGGCATACACAAAGTCAGTGAAATGATATGAATTATCACAACAAAAAGATAATTGAGTTTGTAAGATGACTGTTGCAAGGATCACACCACAGAAAACAATAAAGGCTGCATTAAGTACCCCCAGAGCTTAATAGCTTTTCTCTGATTTCTGGAGAGAGCATATTGCAAAAGCTGTAATTCAAAGGGAGGTCATTTGAAAAAGGGTTTAAAAACGGAGGTAAAGTAGAGCTCCAATGGAAAGGCTCAAAACGCTCTATTTTATCTTTGATTATAGATTGCCTTTTCATTTTCAAACTTAGACCTAGCAATCAGAGAAATGGCAAAAAGATCACATAGTTAATAGTGCATGTAGATAAGAAAACATACGGCTGTACCTCTTGAAGATTCATAGAATAGTTTCTGAAATATGTGCTTTCTGAAGACTCTATTCTCGGTAATGATGTCGGTAACTATGAAAAATGGATAAGAAACAGTTGGGTTGAAGTCCTAAAAGTCATTGGATATTTTCAGTCACTAAATAGATAACGGATAGAAGGTATAGAAAAGATAGTATGGGAAAGTGCAAGGCTTCAAAAATAATGAAAACAGCAGGGCCTCTTAAAAAAGGAAATTTATGCAGAAGTTAAAAGGCACTGAAGATGCAACACTGAAAATAAAATCATTACGAAAACAATGGTTGATTGTCCTGGTAACAATGACGAGCAACAATGGTTTAAAACAATGGCTCATAGAATACGATGGTTTATTTACTGAACAATTGTTCAACGTGTTTTCAAAATTCAATATGCAAATGCACGAACTTACAACATTAGTATCCCCCGAATTTGGATAGTCCAAAATACTACAAATACTGCCATTAAAATCTGCACTGATTTCATCAGCGAAAAACCCATTGGGCGACATTTCTCTCTTCAGCTTCCAAGCATCTTTGGAAAATGCTTTCCTAGATCCGAAGTCATTTAATACAGATATAAGGTCATTGTATCTTGCATCATGAGAGGCTGATTCAAGATGGCGCATCACCCCTGAAAAAGAGAATATTACTCACTACGATATGTAGTAAATAAAAATCAAAGACATTCAACAACACTATTAAAAGTCTACCAAGACTACAACTTGATAATAAATTGAGATACTTCAAAGATATAAAAGGAAATGAGATGCGTCACAGTTGAAAAGAGATACAACTCTTCCACTTGCAAGGTGGCAATAATCAAAGCATCTCTAGAAAGTTGAGAATTTTCACCTGCCACTGCGGTGTAGTTTGCTTCAGGAACCGTGAGAAGTGTTTTGATTAAATAAGTAGCTGCGAGCCTCCATCGAAGCTTCAAAAAGTAAAGCTTCTTCTTTGACTCGTCTAGAAAACAAGAATAGCTTAGCATTGCCCTGAGGGGAATTGGATGATTAAAGTAAACTAAGATAAAGAACAACAAAAAGTATGAATAAAAGGAAGTGAAAAACAACGCAGAAATGAACAACTGAAGACAAAAGCGATATACACATAATCACAAAAGGTACAAAAATTTATGGGGCAGAAAATGGAAAGAAAGAAAAGGAAATTGGTAACAGATGGAATAAGAAAATGAAATCAGTGAAAAGAAGAAGAAAATATGGTTTTGAATCAAAACAGGCATACCATGTGATGACTGAAGAGTGGATATCAACTCATTTGAAATCTCTTTGAGCTCATCGGCAGCAACGAAAACTTGATGGGCTTTTGCACGAAAGACCGAATCCCGAACAGCCAAACATGACATGGTATGAACAACATCCATTTTGCCATGAAAAGCATCTCGGATAGCTAGAAAACTTTGGAGGTTTGGGGCAAATGAGAGGCTCTCCAAAGGATCAATATAGCCTCGCATTGGCTCTTTGGCACCTTGTGTCAAGATATCGGTTAGCTCGATTGCTACAAGTATCTAAGAAATAAAAATAAAAAAATATGTAATTAATGTTTAAAAAGTATCGATGAAACAAAAAATTGTAAAGTCAACAGGAGTAGCATTTTCTGACTGCAATTCGCTTCTATTCAGGCAATTGCACATATTGACTTAAGAAAAACTAAATGACAAATATACCGGATAATATACCGGGTAATATAACCAAAAAGGAAATATACCGGAAATATAATTGGTAAACAGGAATATCGCCTTAATAAGGAAATATACCGGGTAATTATTAAACAGGAATACTGCTTAAACAAGAGAAAATAAATCAAGCAAATGCCTATATAAAGGAAGGACCAGTAGCAAAACAAGAGAAAACAAAGTAAATTCTTCTAAGGTTCATAATACAGCTGCGGTTTCCAAGAAATGCTTCCAAATGACAATATTCTAAACTTCTCTTCAGAATTGATTTCAATTTGATTTACAATTTACATTTCACCGAAAATAATACAACAACATCAAATAACAATTAAAAACTGTGATAAAGAAATCAAACGCTTTCTGGGAGGTCCTATACAAGCAAGTTAATTTCTTTTACGAGACAAATCAATAAAAGCTGGAAAATGTATTCAGAATCAGGAAAAATAGCCTGTTTAATGTCAAGTATTTCAGCCTTAACCTTAGCTTTATTAGCTTTAACACTCTAAGACTAGCCAAAAAGATTAGATCCAACCAAAAAGTACGATTTGAGAAGACAAGCTGTAAATACTTCCACAAAATAAACAGATCGCCAAAGAAAAATATCCTGGGATTTCTTCAAAGGAAGTATGAGAAACAAATCCATCAAAATCGTTTGCTTTGATGGAAGTTGACGGAAAGCAGATAATATTGCTGAGATACATATGCTGTTGCATAATTATATAAGGCTAAGATTAATCAATTTAGATGCAAAATATGAAAACTAGAAGCGGAAAAGAATTACACACATTATTTCTCATCAGAATAAAGTTTATAAGAATATTAAGGTTCAGAATCGCTGAAATTTAGAAATAATTTAAGAATAATGCAAGGCTCCAGGTTCATGAAGACTGTATGCTTGTGTATACGAGCTATAAAACTACTTGTAGATTACCTATTGCAAAATCGATACAATATTTATTATTCTGTCCCATTTTTGCTTTGCTTTATGATTAAGTAAGACATCAAAAAATATATGAATATATTTCTTTGATTTTCAAACAAAGTTACAATTACGAATAATATAAGAATAATTCTAGGCTCAAATCAAGAAAATTTAAGAATACTGAGGCTCAGCAAATAGTTAGGTATTTCTAAAAAGAAGGGGAATTCATACATTTGCAAACAGCTCCCGTCTGATGATGGAAAATTCAATAATTCCATCAACATCTTCGTCATGTTCTTCACTTTCAATACTCGTTGCAATTGAAATCAACTGATCAGATATTTTAGATACTTCTTTTGAAGCTTCAACATCTGTACAGCTAAAAGAAGCAAAATTCGATCAGTGAATTACTGAATGAGTTAGCGATTTAGTGAGTACAGCAGTGGGTGATTCAGCTACCAAATAATACACGTTTTTTTATAAGAAAGAAATTCTCTGGCTTAAGCCTGGATGTTTCTTGATATTTCGTCAAATCAAGCCTCAAATGTTTCTTAAATTTTTCTTGAATCTTAAGATTTCCAATGACAATAACAACCCAGATTAGGCAATTGTAATGCAATAAAAACGATGTTCATGTTTTATGAGGCATGTACTGGATGTTCATTTTATTTTTCTGCTTGCTTACTCAAACATTTATTAGTAAAAAATTTTGCAAGTTGTTATTTGTAACACAACCTGGCAATATTTGATATTTTTGGTACGAGCTTCTTGCCACGTGACATCACAGGCTTTACCAATTTTAGATGAAAGCTGCAAGTAACAACGCTTACTTGCATTCATTTTTCAATTCGATAAGGATATTTGGAAATCTCATTCTCTTCATTTGATCTATTTCTCTCTCCTCATATAATTTAATGTATTACATTGATGTATTACTCTCTCCTCAGTCAATTGCTGGCAATATGTTCTTAGTTTTTGCTTAATTTCAGCCTCATGTTTCTTACAGACATGCTTCTTTTAAAAAACTTGTACATAAAGTTAGTCGGTGAGCTAGATAATGAGTCACTAAGAAATTTTGTAAGCCAATCAACGAGTCAGCAAGTCAGTCTATGAGTTAACTAGTGAGCCAATGATTGATTCAGTTAGTAAGTAACGCAACAAGCTAGTTGGTGAGTTAGTTAATGAATTAATCAAAGATTTAGTGAGCTATCAGCGAGATAGTGTGTCACCCAATCAGTGAGACAGGAAGTCAGTGAGTTAGTCAGTCAATGAAGAGCTAATCAGTAAGTCGGCAAATGATTCAGTAAGCAAAAAAGGCAATTAGTTCTCCAGTGAGTGAACAAGTGAGAAAGTGAGGTGCTTAACACATCAATAAATTAGTGATTGAGTTAAACAGTAAGTAAATGATCTAGTCAATCAATAAATTTTCCAAGAAGAGGTAGCGGAAGGAAGTGCGTACCACATAGATAATGTCTGCAACATTGATATCCATGTTCTAGATAGTTCTAGGAGCTCTTCATTGTTCAAAGATGAAGGGTCATAATGCAAACAGCTGATTGATACTCTATCCACAATTTCAAGAAAATTTAAAGCCGCACATGCCCATTGCAGACCATAAAAATCTAACAAAAACCCACTATTAGAGTAACCATCTCTTCCATGCGTCTAAAAAGAAACAAACATTGAATGAAACTTTTGGGACAAACACATGCAATTGATCTCTTTACCTGTATATCAAACATCTAATGAACGCTACTATATAAATATATATATATATATATATATATATATATATATATATATATATATATATATATATATATATATATATATTTAAGCATATGCATGCACAAAATAAAGTGAAATCTGCCCTAGCGAGCACCTCTAGAGAACGGTGGTCACCTGCCATAATGGTCTCTAATTAACTAGTCCTTACAACGACTTTATTTACAATGATAACTGTACAGAACGCTCACCCTCAATAACGGCCCAGATTGACCAGTCCCTTGATGACCCTTATCGACAGGTTTCACAGTACAACAAATACACAGACAAACACCCAATCAATCAATCAACCAATCAATCAATCAATCAATTAATCAACTGCTTTAATCAGTCAATCAACATCAAATAATCGCAAAAATGAATAAGGGATAATATGCTATCTAACTTATACTGACTGTAATCGTACTTACAATCAATTCCGATGTTTTTGTGATGAGATTTGATAGTTTTGTTAATTTGCTTTTTATATTCTGCTGTTCCACGTATTCAGTTTCTGATAATGTCTCGACAAGTTGTCTCAACTTCTTTGTGACTCCCAAAAACTTACGTTTCTTGAAAGAAATGGTGTGTGATAGTTAGAAAAATTATAGAACAACAACAACTACTACTCATGGTATCCCATGGCAAAAATAAGAAATAAATTCATTCATAATATTTATATAGCATTCCTATCATAGTTCATATGTTTTCTTTAATTTTATAAATGTAAATGGTAATCAAATTATTCTTTTTAATTTCTACTTAAAGATAACACTACTATAGAATTACTAAAATATTATTGTAAAAATCATATGGTGCCCACTGAGTTAAACTTGAAATTCCAACCAAAGTTTCAGAGAAAAGTGATCTTTTTCCAGCCTTTTGGGCAGAAAAACGCATTCTTTTCCAGCCACACCATGCATTTTGATATGATATTCCAGCCATTGAAAATGTGGTCCGACTATTGTCACAAATTATTAAGTGACCTTGCAATTTCCAATAAATTGGACTTTCCTATACAACTTCAATGTCTTCTGGTAAACCACCCCCGGAGGGTAAGCATCTACCAACCACCCTCGTAAAACATAGGGTAAACTACCAATCCTGTGTCGATTTGGTGAAAAAAGGCCTGTCCCATGTGGTATTGAACAATTTTTTCCTCCTTAATCTTGTTTCTCGATGAGATCGCTTTTCATCTAATAATGCCGCTAATTATCATTAGGCCCACAAATAAAATTCCAGCTTTTCCAGCCAAAGCAGGAGAAAAATCTGTGGTTTTCCAGCTTTTCCAGTCAAATTCTGAAAACAGACTCATTATCCAGCTTTTTCAGCATTTCTAGCTTTTCCAGCTGGAGTAGACACCCTGTATCAAAATATCACCGCAAAAATACAATATATCACTACAATATAAGATTACTACAATAATAGATATTACAATAAATTAATAAAACTCTACAATTATATAATTAAAATATGTATATAAAACTACTGCAATATACTTTGATATTACCACTACATTTCCATAGCATTGCTATAAATTACGGGGTTCATAGCCAACATGCTAATCCAAATTCCCTGACTATTCCTTTACTTTTCTCTGACTGATAGTGAAAAACAACCTCTTTTTTCTATGACCCTTAACTCACACACTTTTACAAAAATAGCCAAAGAAAATCGAGCCTAACAAACAGGATATGTACAGATGGTTGCTATAGTACTACACAAAATGACAAAGTTCGCATTCATTGACAACAAATGGAACAACCAATTTATGAAAAGCCAAGCACGACGTGATAACAATGCTATGTTGGCTAACTAACTTGTTTTCCCTCACTAGGATACTAAGGAAAATTCCCTGATAATTCCAGCCTTTCCCTTACTTCTAAAAATGTCTCATTTTCCAGGAGTCCAGGGCTCCATGTTCTCCAGGTTTTACATTGCTACAACACTACTTTGCATTGCTAAAATTTTGCTATATTATTAACCAATTACCTGTTTAGATTGTTCTTTAAAGCTCACGCGCAGAATCGAACAGGACAGGTCAAACCATGGACGCAAAGAAATCTTACATTTTTGCAAAAACTTTTTTCTCATATCTGCCATTTCTATCCCAGTGTTCACAAGACTATCTACGGACACATCTCTATCCATGTCTGATAAAACAAGCTTTCTTGCTTGAGAACAAAAACCACCAGCTATCTTGAAATACTTTGAAAACAAATGACGCAAATCTCTAGAAATTGGATTAAAAGATCTTCATAGTGATACAAAAAAGTAATAGTGGTTTTGTTCCAAAATGAGCTACATTGCAGGCAAAAGCAAAACCACTAATAGATCAAGAGGAACATGAAGGCCAAAATTAATTGTATCATTGATTTCAAACAAGAAGAACTCAGGGCCTGACAAAGACGCGGGTACCATGGGTGCCGCCCGTAGGAAGCTTCGATCCTTGCAGGCAGCTTCCATCAGTAGTGATTATGTATTTAAATCATTTTTATTTATCTGGGATGGCAGAAATACCTGCGTCCACAGATAGCAAAAACTTTGTAGGACACTGCAAGAACTATTGAACTGGTTAGTAAAATCAAAAAATAAATCGAGTCATTAAATTATATGAGGAGAGAGAAATAGATCAAATGAAGGGAATGAGATTTCCAAATAGCCTTATCGAATTGAAAAATGAATGCAAATAAGCGTTGTTAATTGCAGTTTTCATCTAAAATTGGCAAAGTATGTGATGTGGCGTGGCAAGGAGCTCGTACCAAAAAATCTTAATTCCTCAACTCAGTTTCTATGAGAATCTATAATTAACAAGTAATCAAAATTCAACTTCATCTGAGAAGTGAATTCATTGCGTTTTCAATTGAAGGTAACTTCGAAGATTTTCATTGTGACTGAACACATCTTCGACTAATTTTTCCACAATAAGTAGTAGAAGCTTTGCCCTTTGACAACCTACTTTCAGCTACCTACCTACTATAAGAGGGCAATAGTCTAGTCTCTCATTGAAGCTGTACATACAATGAGTAGAAATGAGAAAAATTGCTAGGTGGTAAAAGCCAAGGCTATAGATGTTGTTTGGCAAGAATCAAAACGTCACTTTCTGTTGCAATTTGTGTAGGAAAAATTATAGAATGGAAATCAAAGCAAGGCAAATAACAGCCTATGCGTTTTTTGCAACAAGCAAAATATACCTGACATCTTTTGGTGAATGGCTTGTTATTCCTTGAAGCAATTCTCCAACAAGCTTAATGTTACTTAACAACCGATTGGCCAATATCTCAACAGTTTTGTAATCGACATCATTGATGGCTTTGATGAACTGTTCAACAAGCACTGAAACGTTGGTATTCACTGAAATACAAAAAAATTCGTATTGCTGATGCAACAAGGAGAATTCTGAAGAACTTGCAGGGTATTTCCTAGCAAGCCAGATTGCAATATTCATGCTAAAATTGATTTTTCTCCTATTCTGCATCTACTTAAAAGAGTGACTCATATAGTTTAGTTCTTTGAGATTCTAACAAATAGAAAAATCTCATTGAACCGGTAGGGCGTAATTCGGAGTACTAATGGTGTACCTGTATACCTATTTCGTTTGTGATAGTACTAGCGAAGGCAAGAGAACTGCTTGGTGGAGAGTTTGAATCTAGGATGAAGGCTGAAATGATGTTGGAAGAGACACCAAAAGCGGATATGGTAATGCTAATAACTACTTGTATGATGATAAGCTCCTTGCAAATATTGACACAGAGTAGGCACAAACAAACACAACTCTCCCATTCATCCTCCTAAGATAAGCATAAATCTTCAAGTACATGAAGATATTGGCTTATTTTCAGGAAGATTATTCAATCTTCCTAAAAAGCTCAAATCTTCAAGAGGTCTTCCCAAAGTAAGCAAAAATCTTCCAGTGCTCTTCTTAGAATAAGCACAAAAATTCATTAATTTTGCTAAAACTACAGTAAATCAGTTTCTATTTTCATTACAGAGGATTTTATTGCCTTCGATCATAATTTAGAATTCTACTTACCAGCACTGTCATTCTTTGCTATTGAGGATCGACTTGGTGCTTCTCTCCTTAATATTGCACTGCATCCAGCTTTATCTGCAAAAGAAAATGAAGAGTCTGGTCTCGCTAGCACCATACACAAACAATATGTCTGTTTTTCAACCTTTTGGCTAACTCAAGGAAACTCCTTATACTATTAGCACAAAATTCAACTGCAAACATGAAATAACGATAAAATTATCTAAGACTCTGTGCTATAAAAGATACCCTACACTTCTAATTTCCTTCAGTAATCCCAAAGCACGACATACTATTCAAAATCATTGTCACATCCAACATGTAAATCACTCCAAGCAGTCAAATGTTTTAAGATTCAGTGTCGAAGACTCGGATTTCAGGCCACGACAGACTTCATATGTTTGGGTTTTAAGTTGATTTGACCACAACAACAGCTGCAGAAATAGGAATTCTCTGAAGCAAATTTTAAGATTTTGTTATTTAGCGAGTGAAAAGATTCGTAAGAGATATGAGAATATAGCCACGATGGCAGCTGTGCCTACCAGTGACAATTGACGAGGATTATTCATAAGTTTCCAAGCTAGAAAACAAAAGTAGCGTATATCTTACCAGTTGGTTTGCTCAGAAAAAGGCCATGACATTCATTCAATAAATCTACGAAGTTATGCATATTTGCTACTAGACGTTGAATCGCTTCTTCATCATCTATTCTCTCAATTACTTCATTCAGTACATATTCGATTTCACGAGATTCTACAAAAGCAAATTTCAAAAATAAATAACATAAAGGCAGAAAATTAGCTACTAGATAGAAAGTGTTTTCATGTTCAGAAAATGAGGTGTGAAACCATATATTCATATAATAAATATGGGTACGAGGGTCAAATTTACTTATACTTTCAGCCAACATTTCTGTCAAACACTGTACTCAATAACAACTTAGCATATGTACACCTGGCATGATCTGGTCTACAGCGTTCTACCCTAAAGATTTCTTAAACTTCAAATAACCATCACAAACAGTGCGATTCATGGCCTTCAAGTGGGTTTGCCCATGCTCACCACCCACTGAAGCCAGCCCTGGCTAAATGAAATTTCACATTCAATGCTAATCTTTTTCTTCTTCTTCTTCTTCTTCTTCTTTCTCTTTACGTCTTTTCCCGCCTTTATGCGGGGTCGACGTTTTTGACGAGCCGCCTCCATCTTGTCTGATCGTGAAACTAACATTCAATGCTAATCAAGATTAATAATAAAGCCACTTATAAGTTTTGTCAATAGTTCTACTTCCCCTGAATCTAACATGAAAGAAACGTCTTTGCTTATTTCTTAAAAGTCATGTTTAGATACTGCAAAGTCAAAAATTTTAGGATTAAACTAAAAATAAACAATAATTAAAGAGGTTAACGGTATAATAGGTAAAATGATTTCCAATCAGAAAATCTAGTTTTTTCATTTCAATTCATTTTCCTTCTCATTCTAAGAGCAGCAAGTAAAAAACAAAACCATATTGTCCTTGCAAAGCTTCTGATCACAGTACGGTTAAAGAGCATCCAAAAAATGATGATGTTTTTAAATTCCAACATAAGGTTTGCAATACCTTTACACATTTTACTTGCAGTATATTGGTGATGTTGATAAATAGAACCTAAGACCAAGCACTCATTAAAGATATTCTGAGGGTGGGGGCTCAGATTTGCAGCCCACCTCTTTCTTGGCTCTTAGTTGACTCACAAAGTAAAGATGTGAAAGGAATCTTGCTTACCAGTTTGAAACTTTTTTTCAAATGTTTGAAACTCTTCCTGGAAACTTGCATGAGCCATTTCTTTCAAAATTGCTTTGTAAGATTTGCATGTGTCAAAAAATACGACAGTTGAATCAACCAACCCGATGAAATTTCTTCTCGCAGCAAATATTGGAATCTTTTCTATGATATCTTTTGCCCCAAGTTCTACAAAGTTGATATCAGCAATTAAATAAGTTCAATGCAAACGTTGATGTTTGTAATCTATACTGTGGAAGAAGTCACCGTTCCTGTCTGAAATGACGTTGGGGGGCAAGGTAGAAGCAAGGTAAGGCTGTAGGACGTCCGATAGCAATACAGCAGGCTTATGAAATTGATTTAAACCAGAAAGCGAAAAGCGCAGTGGCAAAATAGAAGCTTGGTAGGATATCAATTTCAATTTTGTAGCCTATACTGTGGGGGAACCCAGAACAAAGAGGAAGCAAACCTAGATAAGATTTTAGGAAATCCGACAAGAACAAAGCAGGTTCTTGACATTGATGAATACTAGAAACATCTGTTTTATTTTTTAAACACATGCCATAAAAGTTACAAACTACGTAATCAAGTAAACTACGAACCAGCATTACATACGTTACAAAAACAAAAACAACACCCCGGGGAGCAATAATTATGATTACCCCGGGGTTATACATGAAAGATGAAAATATCACATTTATCTACCTTCATATGTATATGTGCATAAGCGTATATGCATAAATGTATATATGTATCCACATATACACAAGAACATATATTTACGAAATAAAGGCTAAATAAAAGAACTACGAAAACAGAAAGCAACAAATAATCACACCTGGCAATCAACATTTACCAAAATAATGAATGAACATATTAGTCGCACAACCTGGAAAACTGAGAGCGAACAAACTAGAAAGCTGAGAGCGAAACGCCAGAATCTGAGCAGCACTTGATTAATTAGCAAGTCCACATTATCGAGGAAAATTAAAGCAATATGACTTCACTTACCATTTGAAGTCAGAAGGCCTTCCTTTCCTATTGCATTCTGTACGATTTGTATGATATCATGTAGATACTTTTCAAGATGCTTTTGAACATTGAGCAAAATCGTAAAATCATCTTCTCGCATGTTACTGCTATTGTAATCCAAGATCATGGAAACAAAGTCTAATCCAAGTTCATGAAGTTCATTACAAACTTTTGCAATGTCGCAAATATCTGCAGGAAATAACGCAGTACAGCTTCTCACAACACAAAAATAACAGAACGCTTCTAGATAAAGCGCCAAAGATGGGTGGCTACATACTCCTAAAATAGTTGTGTTACTAAATATTGAAACAAGACAGAAATGAAAATAGGACCATTGCAACTCCTTGCTTCTACAAACTCTGTAAAATTACTGTAAAGTTTGTGTACATGAGTAAAGAGGCCAGATGCTCTAAATGACATTATATTTCCCAAAATAGTAGCACCCCCCTTCTGCGAAACTTATGAAAAATCAACGCCCCAAGCAAAAGATGCACCGCTGAATAGAACCAGAAATAGTTGGAAAAATTGCGTAATATAAACGGAGAAATTCTGGGCTTCAGTATTTTAAGGGCTTTTTTATAATGGCTGATATAGATAAATGATGCAGGTAAAAATAAAGAAAAACGAGTTGAGGGTACAGCTATTAAGAAGGCTCAAAAATAAATTCGAAATTATATGGCCATGAACATTATATGATATGAATATGAAAAGATGTAGCCCTGAAACCATGCATAGGAAACCTACGGCCCGCGAAGAGTCTTAAGTCGGTCCGCAAGAATTTGTTATACCCTCTCCTGTGAATTAATGAACTTTTGAAACTGTCCTAAGGAGCAATATATAGTGGATTTTTCAAGGTCTACGAGAACATTCCCTGCAATATGGTTGGATCTTATTAACTGCTTTCAGAACATCGTGATTAAATATTTGAAAAAATTCCGCCCGACTTTGGTGGAATACTAGGCAGCCATTCCCATAATTAAGGAAAACTAGACATTATCTGAGTGCCCTATCATTCAAGATTACGATAAAAATGCTTTCAAAAAGATTTTACATCGTTTTATTGCTTGTCTTTTGTTTATGGCCCAAGGCCTTTGATAAAACACAAAATTTAGCCCATATGGCAAAAAATGTTGTCCATGCTTGGCTTAACTGAGAACTGCTATCAACAAACAACTACTGTGTCCTTTAAACAAAAGCAAAAAATATGCAAATAAATAAATAGATATATTCTTACAGTTTATTAAAGTCTATAATGTCCATATAAAAATTAATGAAAAAAAGAATTTACTTCAATCTCAAAATCATTAGCACTTTCTGCACTGTCTATAGGTAATAAGTTATACAACTTTGCTCCATAAAGAAAAAGCCACTTTTTGCAATCTTTAGTTTGACTTCAGGAACCTGCAGGAGGATATTTCTGTTCCTTGTCCTTAAATTGTGTTCATTGATCTTAATACAATCCTTAAACTTTCAACACATAAGGACTTACCTTTAGATCCTTCAAATGTCTTTGCCATTGATATAAACTCATCTATATTGTGTAATAGCTTCTTGCCAAAATCTTGCTTTGTGTATTTGTCACATGAAACAAAATGCTCCTAAAGACATAGACCAAACAAAATGCATATTAGAGAGAAGACAGGGGGTGATACCAGCCATCAGAGAATGTGATGCAAATTATATTTGGCTTGCCCTTTTGTGGTTATGTCCATTGGACACACATCTTCTTTAGAGAAGCATTTACAACTGATTGCTCTTTACAAAACAATCTTACATATGTATCACAATAGCATACATAGAGAAGTAATCTTGAAGAGAACTGGAAGAGGGGCTTCTCCTCTGCCCTCTGTGGTGCTGAGAAAACCAAGAGAAAAAGACCAACATGCAGAAAAATTGTGGGCACTGAAAATTGGAAGAATATTCCATACCAAAGAAGTAGAAAAGTCTTTGCATAACAGAAGATTAAGAACATACCTGATCTTTGAATAGTTCATTGATCTGCTTCTTAATCTCCATGGAATTTAGAGACAAGGTCTGAAAACCTAACCTCAAATGGTTGTTATTAGATGGTACTGAGTGAAATTGGCTAACTTCTACAAATTCAGAAAGGTCTTTTGATACAGAAAGTGGCAATGGAGTTGAAACATATGAATTTGAATCATCAGCAACACCACCGCCAATTACACCATGAAAGAGGCCTACTTCATCTTCATAAGTTGTCTTCCTTGAAAATTGTTGAAGGCTATGATAGTCTGGAGACATTTGATCTTTAATAATGTTTTCAGCTACTTCCACAGTGTATCTTAGTTTTCTAATAACATCCTCCTTTCTCTACAAATCCAATAATGTAAAAAATAATTACATCAAATGATATAAAATAACAAGAAAAAAAATATATGAACAGGACAGATATTACATAGGAAGGCATAATGGCCAAAGTTTTAATCGCATTCATATTTCAAAGTAAATGGAAATAGTACATAATAATAGAATTTACTTTGAACAGCTGAAAACTATTTGCATTCAAGCTATCTTGACAAGCACCAGACAATTCTGGGATACTATCTTTGATTGATTTCAGTAGAACCTTTATGTTTGTTCTTTCCAATTCATCTTTCAATATCTGCAACAAATTATAATACATCAACTGCTGAATATATTTGTAATAAGATTGTGATTTTCAGCATTTCTTTTAGCTTAATACAAATATTTACTGAACATCACATCTTAGTCCATTTTCTTTCAGAGTTGAAGCAATTATTTTATAACTATGTTTCAATCCAACTCAAAAAAGAAAGTCCCTGTATGAACATACTGTTAGGTGCCTAATCAAAAGGTGGATACTCATTAATTTTTGGATTCCTCCAACTCCCATAGCTTCTTAAAACCTCCCCCTGCAAACTTTTTCATCTTGTCCAAAATTTACCAGTACAGCAAATCTATTGAACAATGTGATATATATGCAGTTCCAGAAAAATAATGGATGGGGAATCTCTATACCTTTGGGTAAAATCTTGAATCAGACATGAAAAAACTTGAATATAAACAACAACAACAATGACAACTTAATTGTATTATCAATACTTTAAAGTGATACACTGATACAAACAAAATAAATGTAACAAACATGATACTAGCATATAAATTTACAAATAAAGTGCTAGCTAGCAATTGTGTTTCAAAGAGAAAGCAGTCAATGTGCAGAGGGCTTCATATTTCACCATAAAACAGTAATTTTTTGAAGGCGAAATACCATACACCACACCTTTTTTGCTTGGTGAATTTTTGATGAAAACTGTAGAAGTTTTACAACCAGCTCCTTAAAAAAACAAAAAAGCATTTCAAATATTAGTAATAAAATGGGTATTCAAGTATAAAATACATCAGAGGGTCTGTGCCTTCTATCATATGACTTCTAAATTAAACTTCAGCACTCAAACTCTCACCTGAAAAATTGAAACCAATTGCTTAACTGATGTTATGTATCTGATCTCTTCAAGTTTTGAGTGAATAACAGCTGCAAGTGCTGATATCTGCATTACTTTTTCATTCTCCATCCTAAGTGAACTGGCAAGTGGAAAAGCAAATTACATATTTTCAACACAAGATTCTCTAATTTCAGTGTGACCATTACTAAAATCATATAATCATTTTCATGCATGGTACTTTGAATTGCACATTATTGCCAATTTGTAGGCTATTTTCACATAGATATTTAATAGAGTACTTTCACTCAGATAATAGAATAATTCTATTAAAAACACTCTATTTTACTCATTTACTATTCACAATGTGGCTTTTGCTTATTACAGCACCAAAAAGCAGTAACATGCTTTTGACATACCTAAAAGAGCTTTTCTTTGTCCGACACTTGTCAGAGTACGAAATACGGGTTAACCAAACTATATATCCAGATGTGGTTACATGTGATAGGATGCATCTAATTGGTCCCAAGAGTGGCCAATTAGGACCTATACACCATTGCTTACTTGAAGAGTCCCAGTGAGAAAATGAACTCTTTTTGTCTACATAAGACTGGGTTTTGAGTCTTGATGTAAACTGATTCCAAAACACTTAAATGACAAGATAATCTTGCTTGCCTAATGACCCAAAAATCATCATCTATATACCTTTTGGCACATTCTGGATTTGTAATTAGGTGTTGTCCTATGACTGACTCAAAATTAATTTTAGAGTTGTTCTTTTAAATATATGAGGTGGCTGTTCTCTTGTGGTATTATTTTTCTTCATGATGCTCTTGGGGACACGTTTTTTATTCTGTCTGCTAGTCTCTGCATAGTGCATCCTACATACCAACCTTCACATCAGCACAAAAATTCATAAACTACACAATCTTTTTGAGTGGTAGGAACGCAATCTTTTTAAGCAATGGTAGCATAACTCTAGTGTTGTACACCACACAGGGCCTCACAGCATAGTAACAAGATGTAATGGCTTTACTGATTTGATTTTCAAACTTTGATGAAACATTAACAATCCAAGGCAATTTTAGGTATACTGGGTACTTCTCTGGACCAAAAGCTTTTTCTTCTGCAAAGTTGGCTAATTTTTGGTTGATGCAAGAAAGTAGAGAAACTGCTGGATATCCATTTTTGATGAGCAGTTGTTTTATTTTGTCAAGCTCTGGGCCTAATTTAGTTATAGAGCAAATCATAAGTGCCCTGTGAACTAAAGTTTTAATAAGGCTAATTTTTCTTGCCTTTGGGCTAAAGGAATTCCAACAGATGTATTGCCCAGTAAATGTTGGTTTCCTGTAAATGCTGGTAAGAAATCTAGTGCCATCGTTCTCTACCAAAACATCTAGAAAATGTAAGGAGTTGTTTTGCTCCTCCTCTATTGTGAATTTTAGAGCTGGATGTATCAAGTTCAATTTTTCTTGAAAATGGTCACAATCCAGCTCAGAATCAAAAAAGATGACAAAACTATCATCCACATATCGAAAGTAGACACCTGGTTTTGCGGTGTTGTCAACAAGTCTACTTTTATGAAAGCCAACAAAGATGTTTGCTAATGCCGGACCCAAGGGGCTACCCATTGCCACACCGTCTAACTGTTTATACATCTGGTTGTTGAAACTAAATTCAACTCCTCGTGTAGCAATTAGCATCAGTTCCCTGAATGTGTCCTCAGGGAATGGCGGACAATCAAGGTGACCTCGATACAAAGCATCAGCACACATCTCAAATTTTGCTTATTGCATTATATCTGTTTGCAAGCTTGTAGCCTACTTATTATATCATGATGAATGTAAACAACAAGAACTGTATAATTTATGGGGATAACCCCTATATTTCCTTGTGGGTGCGAAAGTGCATTAGCATGGGGCTGCAAGTCTATTTTGCACTGCTGAGCTTACACTATGACTTACCACGATCAAATATTACACATTTTGATCTTCAGCATTTTCTTCCTCCTTAGCAACTGCAGGTGGTGGTACAGCTTTACTTGCTCATTTTCTTTCCCGACCTCTTAATGACTACGAGACCCATATGCACTGCTACAATTTTACAATAAAAATGGCATCCGAAGCCCAAGCAAAGGTACAGCAGGCAGTTGAACAAATGCTCAATGACGTTGAGCGTCAACGACTAAGACCCCTCTTGGTAAGCAACCCTGATGAATAATTGATTTCAGCAGTTTAGTTGTGCATTGGTGATAGACATTTACTTTTGATCAATAACTTTGCTTAACATCTGAGTCTAAAAGTAGTAGAATTGCAAAAGTTCAGCTGACGATGTGGTAATCCAGACGGTAGAATTCGAAAACTGCACACTCGAAGTACCGCATTTGCAGAAATGGGCGTAACATAATGCTGAAAGGTGTGCCTGGACATGTATTGGTTTAATTTGAATTCCATGGCAAATCAAAACTAGTCTTAATTTGTAAGTTAGAAGGACAAGTGCATACAAATAGTGCACACCTGAGCCAACTGCACCTCCTCGAGCCTGATATCTTGTTTGGGCACACTCTATATCTTGTAGAAAGGCCATAGTCTGCAATCTGTTTGCTAATTGCTCACAATCTACCTTTGCTCTTACCAAAAGAGAATGCAAGTATTAAGAATTGATTAAAACAATTTTTGTTACAAATATAAAGAAAAATCAAAATGTTTAGTGTTATTTGTCATTGCTAGCCTTGAATCTTATACTACACTATCTATCACCTGCTGAATATGGAATGTTCAATGAGATCTCAAGTCCAGAAGTAAAATGTCAGGTGTACTAGTGTGCACTTGGTTGCAGGTGTGCACTTAACCTTGCTGTCAAGCTATCATTATCATACTAATGAAGCAAAGATTTACCTCGTGTGTGCTAGTATTTACGTAAAATTATGGTAAGGAAATTAAGTTCAAGTGAAGATATTATTAGCACACATTTCAGAAAGTATTTGCCATGAAATTCAAGCTGTACAATTATAGCATGTCCTGCTGTAGCACACTGCTATTCCCATATCAGATTGCAAAGATCATGTCAGATGGATGTGGAGAAAAACTGGGCTAGGCCATGGTCCTACCATAAACTTACCTATTTTCGTCAAATATGGATAAAAATGACTCTGTTGTTGCTCAAAGCCATGAGAAATATTCCTTACCAAGATGGCCATTAGATATTGATCCAAAAAGATTCTGTTGTTGCCATAAGAAGCATGCCTTACCGAGTTAGCACATGGTGTTTCCACAGGTAGCCCGAACTTTCTTTCATACAAGGTAGTTATGCTAGTCATTATATATATATATATATATATATATATTCCCCAAATTTCTCAATATTATTAAATTAGATAGAACACAAGCAGAAACAACTATGCTTTTCAATTTCCACGACATGTTTCAGCTTGGTACACAAATCATCATCAGTTGAAGTGACTAAGATAACATTAGAATATATAAAAACTTTACACTATTGATCAAATATGTTAATTGAGAAGAAGAATGGAAGAAGCGAAAAGAATGAAGCAGTGGTACAATGAAAGCTAAAAGCTCAATAAAATGTTATAGTGTTGTAGTTATTTATTTAAGTTAGGCCTTTCCCACAAGATATGTAGTGCCTCCCTAATTCACAATTTCAAAATTAGGGAGCACTGTATATACAAATATGTATGTATGTATGTATGTATGTAT
>OLMO02000297.1:8204944-8243410 GCA_900291935.2 Cassiopea xamachana
TTTAACTGGAATTGCCTTCATAATATTATTATAAAATGTTTGCTGAATTTCTTCATTCTCCCTCTTTTACCAATCAGCATCATATAATAAGTATTAATTATAATCTACAATATTAAGTACAACTACCAATCAATATTCCTAGCATTTATCAGTTTCATACTATAAAAGGCGATCAATTTAAACTATCAATGTAAATCAATATCATGCTGTGAAAGTCAACAAACATCCATAGGAGCAGTCAATATCATAGTATCAACGACAATCGATATCTACATCAATCAATATCATAATACCACAATCAAGCAACATTGACAATGAAAATCAACATCATTGTTTCAATTTCAATCAAAATCCTTATGGGCAATCATAGTATCAACAATAATTAATATCTATCACACCAATTAATATTTTACTATGACTATCAATAAGTATCAATAACAAAAACACCATTTTCGCAATATCAGCTTCAATTATTATATAAATTAGAAATCGATATTTCAAAAACAGTAGTTAAAGATATCTGTAACCATAATGGTAATGGACATAATAATACCAATATCAATCTGAATCAATAGTCTCCTTCTATATCACATTATCAACAGCAATCAGTATCCAAATATTAGCAACTAATGCCAATAATGGAAATTAAAATCATAGCATCAGCGTCCATCATTATCTATAACAAGAATCAATATCTTAATATCAATATTAATCAAAATCAATCAAAGCAATCACTATTTTGACATCAGTGCAAATAAATGACAATACTGCAAATTAATGTTAAAATATCAACGTCAATCAATATCCACAATACAAATCAATGCCATGTTATTGGCTAATATCAATATGAATCAATGCCATACTATTGACTTGATATTTAAGCAACAAGTATCCTATTATCAAACAATCAGGGATGTGCCAAAGTAGGGGGTGTATGGAGGTCACATCCCCCACTTCAATAGCTTGGGGGTGAAAGCTTGTTTTTGCGATGATAGTTGTCAGTAATCGATCATTGTTATCGGTAATTCTGGGAAAATTAATACTTTGTTGGTAAATTTATGTTACTACATCCCTCCCACATTCAAAAGTCTTTCAGCACGCCACTGCAAATAATTTTTCTGATATCGTGTAACTTAGCATAGGCTTTTGAGCACTTTTTCACAATGATTCCCTATAATTTTTGTTAAAATTTTGTTCTGCGTCATTGGGTCATGTGCTCCTTCGCAGCAAATGTGATGTCATCAATCCATGATCATCTCGGCATGAACGAGCAAGTGGGAATGGTTCTTGTCTTCCAAGGCTAATTTGCAGATTTGCCCGCGTTTAGTTGGCTTCATATAAAGAGCTAATATCAAGTAGTGTTTATGATATCATTATTAAATAATAGCACAATGGGATGATCTTGGATTACTAATGAAATTCTGATTCATGATAATCACGAAGTTCAGAATCAAGATGCGATTTCTAGATAGCGATTGTTAATTACTTGAAATTGTTGCTCTCATCCTTGCTCTCATCCTTGCTCTCATCTTTGCCATTAAGCATTGACTCAAAGACACTTGAAAGAGACAGTTAAGAATTTAGCTACATGAGCTCCAAAAGAAGAAATACATAGTAGAGCTAAGCCGAGAAAATTTAAGTGTTAACATCATGGGGCATTCTGCCAAGGTGAATCTTTTATGCTAGCCTAAGGGCACTGCACGCTGTTCTTCAATCTAGCTAGTTCGAACATATACCAGCTTGAATCATATTTCAGTAATACATAAAAGCTAACAGAACAAAGAAAATGGCAAGTAAAACTGGTCTACTAGGAGGTCATGTTTGGGGAACACTTAATTCAATATTGATTTTACTTTATTGGCCCAAGAGGTAGGTTTTCATTTTTTTGTTTGAAAAGATGAGTAGACTCCATATTTCTTACATTGTTTGGAATCTCATTCCAGATCTTTGCACCGACATATGAAAATCTCTTTTTTGAGATCTCTAACAGTGGCCTACTTAGCTGCAAATTGTTCAATCTACGATTTTCGTATTTTGAGAACTGAGTCAAGTTAATGAACTTTCCCTTATGATTTTCTGGGCACTTTTCCCTAAGAGTCTTGTGTACCATTATGGTCCAGTATGTGATTACCTTCTCAACATTTAGTCTGGCCGATGGCATCATTGGAGCGGATTCAATGAGGTAGAATGCCTTCTTCTGTATCTTCTACAATGAGCAGAATTTCTATTCGGGCAAATGGCTCCACATCAAGTTTCCATATCTCAGATGGCTCTCCACTAGTGCTTGGTAGACAAGAAGCAATTGCGATTGTAGTAACATTTCTCTAAAGTTTCTGATAGATTTGCGTCCACCTTTCGGTTTTCCCTTAACTATTTAATGTTGTTGGTTACATGAGAGGCTCTCATATATTGTTAGACCTAGATATTTTGTCTTGTCTGCCCTTTTGATGTCACCTTTGTCAATCTCGATGCTACCAATTTTTTCAGAGATTTTACTTGAATTGCTTGTTATTAACAAGAAGCATGCACTCGCATTTCGCTACGTTAAGGCATGTTACGTTATTCTTATAATGGATAGAAGAAAATGAATCTCTGCAAAATATAATATAAGTCATTCAAAATATGAGATTCATATGCCCTAATCCTTGTGACATGCAGGTATTTAGCATAACAAAGCAACGGTATGTGATGTACAATGTAGGTCCTGCGCATATGCGTAAGTGCGCGCAGTACCCAGCTGATCATACTCTTTTTGCTTAATGAAAAAAAGATAGAATGTAGTTCCGCCATTAACTATAGTTTCACTTTCCATTGCATCAGATGCATTTTAATCGTTCACAAAGAGAACAACAGGTGAAAATTTTCATGCATATTACGTAGAAAGCGGTCATGTGAAAAATATATAATGTCCGTTACGCAGCTTTTAGAATTCTTATATCAGACAAAGTAAAAATTTAGCATCCTCTAAAATAATTTATTAAGCACAGTCTATTATACTGAAGGATTTAGTTAAACCTGTGTATTAGAATTTGTAATTGATACGATATCAAACTTTGAACAGGTATTCTAGCATGCGTGTCCTTTTAAGGGTAGTTTCTGTAATATTGTTGTAAGCAAGTATAGACCAGAAATGTTAAAACTTGTTGTAAATTCAACACTTTCATTGCTTTATGTAATTGTTAGTGAAAACATAATACTACTTTATTGTCAGTTTATGTTCACTTTGTTTGAATTATCTATGCTGGAAGTAGAAGATGTTTTAGGTTTGAATTGTCTACTTCTTGAATTCCCCCTTCTGCGAAGAGATGTAAGTGGGAGAGAACCATTGCCAGTCAGGGGAAATAACCAATTGCGTGCTTAAAGCTGGTGTACTTCGAAGTAAGTCATTTAACACACAGTCAAAGACTGTCTACAAACGTTTAGCAAATAGATCTTGATATATAAGTATAGTATAAAGCTTAAAGCGACCAACACTACCAAGATGAAAGCATTCACTGGAGTTTTTAGAAGGAGATACAAAGCTAAAGATGGTGCAAAGCCTGGTGCAGTACGAAAGCTGAATAGGAAGATTGAATTATTGAAGAAAAGAAATTTGAAAATCGAACATACACTTAGAAGAGATAATGCCCCCAAACGACAACGTAGATTGGAAGAAAAGTTGAGAAAGAATCATGAGAAAATTTCAAAACTTGAAAGGAAAGCTGATGATCAGGAACATGCAGGCATGATTGCTGATGCAGAAGAAGTCTTGAAATTTTCAGCAGAGGCTTTGAAAAATGCTCAAAAGGAATCAAGCCATGGTTATGGTATAATGACTGTTATCGGGGTGCAAAATGACCTTCATTCTAAAGCTGTTCAGGCCTTGTCTTCACTTCATCGATATAACTCTAACAGTTACGTTAATAAATTATTACCTGAATCGACAGAATCAGAGGCGAAAAGAAAGCTGACAGAAGCTATTGAGCTATTAGAGAATAAAAGTGTCCAGATTGAAGAAGAAATCAAAACAGAAGACCGTACTGCCAAGGAGAATGTGTTGAAGAATAGAACACTGGCGCGTAGAGCTCTAAAGTGAAAACGTAGATTGGAGAAGCAATTGAAGCGACTTGATGGCACAATTTCAACACTTGAATTTCAAGTTGATACTCTGAAAAATGTAAATAAAAACTTTGCAGTGTTTAACTCCATGAAGCATGCATCAGAGCATTGAATAGTGCACACATGGACCATGACTAGGCGGATGATATTATGGACTGCATTGAAGAGCGAAAAGAAATGCAGGATGAAATTAGTGAAGCTTTGTCGTCAATAGTTCAGAATAATTTGGATTGTGATGATGATCAAGTGGTGATCACATGAAAGATCTGGGTACCTGGGCATCGTAAGCAGCTCTAAGTATCTTTTAGATAAGTAGTTATAAACCAGTTTTCTTCAAAGACATTATGCTAATTTCGTTGGATATTTTGTAGTGGAAAGTAGCACTAGGTATATATGAGTTTACTTTGGAAATTAATGTATCACATTGAGGAACTTATTAAGTAGCCTAAGTAAATTACATGTTGTTTGAATCTTCGTCCTTGATACATAAAAATTTATTATGCAGTTCCGCTTTTCATTATATCAAGGTATATTTCAATTTTTAACAAAGTGAACAACTAGTAAGCATTCTCCTGCATATTTTATAGAAAAAGAAATGCTAAGATTTATATGTTATGCCCATCACGAGTCATATGCAATGTCTGTTTCGGAGTTATTTTGATTCTTACACCACAGTTGAACAGTCTTTCAGATATATTATTAAGCATACTCTTGTAAATTGCAGGATTTGTTGGTCCTGTGTATTAGAAGTTGCCGATACCACACTGTTGAAAGCAATTACAGATCAGAAACATTGAAGCATGTTATACTGTTAACTATTTCATTGCTTTATACAGTTGTTAATGAATCCTGACACTAATTTATTGTAAGGTTAAATTAGCTTTGGTTTGAACTACTTTTGTTAGAAATTGAATAAGTATGCAAATCTTCTTAGTCCGCTTCTTGGATACACTAACCTGCAAAGAGGTTTAAGTTTAATGCTTGTGTATTTTTATTTAGCATATGGAATATTGCTAAGAATTTATTTTTCATCATACCATACTATTGCGTGATGAAATGTAAAATGAATTTTAACCATGTGATTACAAAATAGGTTTAGACTCATGCTTGCATGGGGTTTTGATGTTTCGATTTCTAAGCCGCACTCTGCAGGAACCCGTCACCAAAGGGAAAGAACCATCATGGAATGGAATGGAATGCTGCTAAGCATTTATTTTTCATCATACTATTGCATCTATTGCGTGATGAATCATTTTCATCTATTGCGTGATGAAATGTAAAATGCATTACCATCACCGCCGATAGAAATACCTAACTACACAGCTAAGTTATCATTCAAAACTCAGCCAAGGGCTCATCAAGATAAGCAAATATAGTGGAAAGCGTCAAGCAACAAACATAAACAAGATGGCTTTATTGGCTAAAGTTTTAAGAAAGAAGAGCAAAGCGAAGAAGGATGCAACATCCAATGCCTTACAAAAATTGAACAAAAATATTACATCATTGAGGATAAGAAATACCAAGATAAGCACATTGAAGCATGTTATACTGTTAACTAATTCATTGCTTTATACAGTTGTTAATGAATCCTGAAAATAATTTGTTGTAAACTTAAATTAGTTTTGGTTTGAACTACTTATGCTAGAACTTGAATAAGTATTCAAATCTTTTTAGTCCTTTTCTAGGATACGCTAAACCGCAAAAGAAGTTTAAGTTCAATGCCTGAGTATTTTATTTAGCATATGGAATGTTGCTAAGCACTTATTTTTCATCATACCGTACTATTGCATCATGATATGTAAAATATATTTTGATAATATGATTGCAAAATAGATTTAGATACATGCTTGCAGGTGGCTTTGCTGTGTCGGTTTCTAAGACGCACTCTGAAGGAACCCGTAACCAAAGGGGAAGAACCATCACCGCCGATAGAAATAACTAACTACACAGCTAAGTTATCATTCAAAACTCAGCCAAGGGCTCATCAAGATAAACAAATATAGTGGAAAGCGTCAAGCAACAAACATAAACAAGATGGCTTTATTGGCTAAAGTTTTAAGAAAGAAGAGCAAAGCGAAGAAGGATGCAACATCCAATGCCTTACAAAAAGTGAGCAAAAATATTACATTATTGAGGATAAGAAATACCAAGATTGAAAAAAAAATTGGAAAATATTCTCGCACTGAAGAGGAACGTGTATCGAGTAATAGAAGAAAAAGGCCTACTGATCTGGAACGAATGCGTAGGTTGGAAAAAGAGTTGGAAGCAAATGATGAGAAGATTTCAAAACTTGAAATTCACGCTGATGCACTAGAACATGAAGTTCTGTTTGCTGAGGTAGCAAAAACCATGAAAGTTGTATCAGAGGCATTGAAAAATGCTCAAACAGTCTCAACGATGGGTATGGTATCGTGAATGGTATGGTGTGCAGAATGACTTTTATAATAAAACTTAGTGTATGGAAATCGATAAGTAGGACTAACTTTGCTGGTAGTCGCGAATTTAGCTTATGTTACTCATTGACAAAATCTTAATAGCTAGTAGTCCGTGGTACTCTACTACCAGATACCAAAAATTGTCAAGGAAACAACTGATATTTAACGTCCTTCTGCTTTAGAATCAGAAAGTACATACGCGCTAAAGACCTCATTTCATCTGTTTTCCCGGGTCTTCAAGTCCCTAAGAATACTCAAAATTTCTCCCATCAATTAATTTTGTCTTGCGCTTATACTTTATTCTTGCAATAAACTAGCTATTCATTGTTTATGGTAACTTGAATCCTAGAATAACAGTTGCAACAAATTCAAAGCTGAAGACAAGGGGAGGGGGCACGGGATATTATTCCCCAGCAATTCACTGGGGTCGCATATAGAAATGTTATACACTACCACTTCTATAAATTGTCTTTAGTCCTTGCTTCTGCTAAAGTTTTACTGGCACTCGGTTTTTTTATATCTACACTGCAACTATGTGTTTTGAGGCAATTCCATGTTTACGCAACAGTTATGCATTAAGAAGTTGGCAATTTTATAATCATTAGCTGTAATTTGGAACAGATTTGTAAGTTTTAATTTAGCTTTGTTAATGCTATCAGAATGCTGCAATAAGCACTAATATTTCTTATACTAAGTACATAATAATTATCATTAATATGTTATAAACTAAGTTGATAGTTTCTGATGGTATCACTAGTTTGCAGTTAGGATTATGCAACGACGTACAACGTAAGCGTAACTCGTTGATTTTGTGCTCGGCATTAGTTGATCTTATATTTTTCAGAAAAGTAATTCGCTTTACATTGTGTCGAAATTTGTCTTTGTTATTGTTTGCCTGCATCATACAGCCACGTCATAAGTCCATGTTTTCGGGTATACGGAATCATTCAAGTTCAGGAGCGAATGGTCATTCCCAGAAGGGAATCTAAGAGCATGCGTAGAAGGCATATTTTCAGTTTGCTTGGTTGTGAATGGTACAATAAGAAAGTGTATATTCCGCGCATGGCAATAGATTCCCCGGCCAATGATTGGCTTTGAATTTCAACAGCTAAGCAATAGATTTGAACAATGTGGGCAGTACTTGGTATTCTCAATAAATATTCCTCGGTACATATGTGCAGTAAACTAGCTTCAAATGAAGATCTCCTGCACGGATCGTTGAAACGTTCGGTTGTGACTTTCATAGCAGGAATTCGCAATGACAGTTTCTAGGTGATGTGTGTTCAACTAGTTGGAATATAGACAAGTAAATAACACAAGGTTTATGTTGTGTTATTGCCCTTGCCCTTGCCCCCCTTGCCCCCCTTGCCCCCCGTGGTTACGGCACTGAAAATAAGCATGGGAACCTAGGATAACCAGCTAGAAGGTAAATCTATGAACCAAAACAATGTGAAGGGTAGACCATGAAACCCATAGTTAAATTCAAAGGTAAATAGATTAAAAAAGCGTAAGTTTGATAGAGGACGTTTAGGAATTAACGGTTGGACGATTTCTAAGGATTAGTAAACTCTCTTGAATTAAGAGATCTATGCTGTTACTGGTGCTTCTAATAAAACAAAAGCCCCCTTAAAGTTTCTTATTAACGTTTATTAGGAATATCTCTGTGCGTTCCAATATTTTGCACAAATTAAGCAAAAAATTGCATGAACACCTGTTGTAGTGCTAGCACTCAGCCAGTAGCAATTGAAAAACGAACATAATTTGTGATATTTTATGAAAAGTGATTGGAATCGTAACGCAACGTAGAACTCGATTTAGAGAGACACTTCTGTATTGCTTCAGCTCTGATTCTCGACTATGTCATTCTTCTTTTTCTGTTACACTTAAATACAATAGTAACTACAGGGTACGGATGCACATGTGAAAAAACAGGGCATTATAGAGGCCGTAATTACGATTGACGATATTACAGACTCACCGACTTAATTTGACATATACAATAAAATCATTCATAGGCAAGCACAGACTATATTACAGTAAGTCACATACTCCCATGAAGTTTCTTAGGTGTCACGTCTACTAAGCATTCTCGTCTCCTTAAATAGTTGGCCACTGCCTTTCAAACCACTATATAAAACGTATAATTTTTACGCTGTACAGTCAAGTAGGTATCTAGCGTGGGGTGTGGGTTTGTCTTTCTCCCCAATTTTCGGTGATCTCGTGGGTAAATCGGATTCAATGACTCTCGTCGGCATGCATTGCCATGACGCAGCTAAAAAAGTGCTGAAAATGCCCTATTTAGCATCAATGCACCCCCCAGAATGCAAAGTTCTTGCTAAGAAAATACTTTTGACGGTAAATTCATACCTCCGACGGTGAATTTACAGCCTTTTTCCAGTTTATATAGGTAAATCAGAGCAGTACACCCCTCCCACCAGAAAAGAGGTCAGGTGACGCCACTGTATAAGGTTAGTGGAAATTTGACAACGCTGGGTATAAAGGCTGGCTTTACTTATCACTCCCCCTTGAGAGAGAATGAAATGAAGTTGAAAGCAGTGATGTGCTTGCCGGGAAGGTTCAAGGCGCACGTGCCCCCCTAGAGAATGACTTTTTTTGGGGCGCTAAACTGAAAAACAATATTTTAACCATACAAAGTACTTTTGTAGTCTGACGGGGCGCTAATTTTGAGGTCTATAGGGCGCCAATTTTCTTAATAATGAAAGAGCCTCCCCTAGAGAATGCTTTCCCAGCACATTGCTGGTTGAAAGCAAAGGAGACTTAAAATCAGATTTTTTGTAGACAGACTACCTTTAAAGAGTTGGGTGTATTGTTTTCTTCAGGTGTCACGCTAGCCATTTTTCTATCACAATATTGACTATTTAACATCACGTGAGAGCCTAGATTTTCCAACATTTCACCTAATTTTTCACCGTTTCCGCCGTCCTCTATAAATTCCTCATTTACTTTCTTGTAAGGGATTTCCCCAACGAGTATTCACCTTTATTGTTTATATCAAGCTACTGCTGGCTAAGCCAGCCATTCATACTTTCCTATTTCATATTATTTCATATTAACTTATTTTTTACACGAATTACCCTTCAGCAAAACTAAAATATACTTAGCAATATATCATAGTCATAATGGTTTGGTTACAATAACAGCAATTGAAAAATACTTTAGGCTGTTCTTCCAGGGGGTCGTATTTGATTTATTGTCAGCTCCTCAATTACATTTTCAGTTGTTTTTTGAAGTGAAAAAGCGCGGGAAGTTCCCTAATGCTTAAGGGGATTTCATTCCAGGTTTTGAGAGCTGAGTATGAAAATCCTTTCTTTGCATACTCTAGATTATACTTTGGAATTTGGACATTTTTGCAGAATCGTGTATTGTACCTGGAGTGGTGAGACCTTAGATTGAACTTTTTCCAAAGATTTTCTGGGCACAGCTTATTAAAGATCTTATAAACCATAACGGCACGATCAAATGTAATAAGCTGTTTAACTGATAGAAATTTTGGTGTCCAGTTGTCTTTTATCCTGGACGTATGAATCATAGAAACAGCTCTATCTTGGAGACGTTGAAGAAATTTTAATTTTGTGCTTGATAAACTACCCGATTTTGTGTTACATGTCTTTTCATGAAAGAATCTCATACCTTCAAAGTATTTGCACATTAGAAGGGTTGAAGCAGCAGCCCCAGATCTTGACAATGCTTTTCTTTTATCAAGATACTTTTAAAATGAGTCTTTAAGGCTCTTCAATACGTTCTGCAAGTATGGAAGTAAAGGAAAAATATTGTATGTATATCACAGAGGAAGCTCTTCTGGTTTTGTAAGGAGAGAGAAAATTGTGCTGGCATAAAATTTAACCTGTACAATTTATTCTTAACTTTAAAGATTGGGAGCATAATATCACATCGGTTGCAAATTTTCAAAGCATCATGCATACTTTATACGAAATTTCAACAACTAGCTGCTCGCTATTCTTTACACTGCAGGCTACAGGTTTGTGCTTCAAGCTGTATATTAAGTAGGCCTATTTACTTTCATGGTTGAACACTTGGAATAAGCAATTCCATGCATTTAGTTTCATCGTCCTATTCTTGTAGTTCCCATCACTTGTGTCCCATATACACGGGGAACATCTGAGGGCTTGCAAAAACTGTTTCTTATCCAGTTCTATGCGTTCTTGAGGAACAAATTCGTTCAGAAAGTGAATTTCATTCGCATTGCTCAAATCAATTTCGCTTGCTATGGCTGCCATTTCAAGTCATCACATGGTCAAAGATTATGACGATCGTCCAAGGCTTGACGAAAAGTTGAACTGGTTTCTAATTTTCGTCGAACGCCTGACGATCCCACTGACGATCTCATTAACGATTCTGCATGTTATTGAGCATGTGTCGTACCGATGTTATCAGACGATCGATTTAAAAATTGTCTAGGGGAGATCCACCCTAAAGGATGAGGCCATTAAAACATGTCTAATCGGAGATCTCCAACTCTTTCCTTTCCCTGTGGGAAATAATCACTTTCTTTAAATTTAGGTATGGCTGCCACCATAGAGATGGCTGCCACACCCATCCAATATGGCTGTTCGTAGGCCCGAATATGTTCTAAACCGTCGGCACTTATGCTCTTGTAAATTTCTATCGCGACCAAATATGTCGTATGTAATTCAAAACGGAATCTCCGCTTTGAACTACATCAGACATACTTCATTGCTCACAAGTAGGCCAAAGGAAAAATGTTTCCTTGTATATTTCGAAAGAAAACAATGATATGAAAAATATTTCATTTCCGTTACGCTTAATATAAAATGCCCGTTAAGAAACTTTTTGACTTCTTGCATTACATGCAAGGAAAATTCAACAGTATATCAAATAATTTGTTAAATATAATGTTTTATTGCAGGATTTGCTTACACCTGTGTATTGGAAATTGTTATTTTTACGTTTTTAAAGTTTGATAAGCACATCAAAATGCATATCTGCAGTGTCTGTAACATCTGAAAGCGGAAGGGAACTAACCATTAAGGTGATGGAAAATACCCGATTACGTTTTAAAAGCTCCATGACGTCGAAGTGAGTCATTCTACGTTGAGCAAAAAGAAACGGCAGGAAGAAAAATGCACAGCAAATAAATTATAAACGTTGAGCGAGGCACTGGTGTAAGAAATCAAAGTTTGAATCTGAAAGATTTTTACTAAACAGAATCCTGCACATCTGCATTCAATTTGCGAATATTTTTTGTGGTTGTTGAAAATCACTTACAACTCAGTTGGTTGTTGAATATGAACTTCCAGAGAAGCATTTTCAAGATTCGATCTGTGAAAATAGAAGATAAAAATGCTTCCAAGTGCAAACCAAGGCTACGTCCAAACCTATCCGGATATTTTGAAAGACTAGTACTTTTTTATGCGATTAGGGCTCCTGTCCATGCGTAGCCGGCATTTTCTTCACCATAAAAGCATCTTTAAAAATGCTCTCCAAAGTGGATATTTTTTGAAAACTCGCACCCTGTATTAGCACGGCTTGAAATTTTGCGGGAAGTATGAATTTTCACGTTGATTCACATCACAAATGTAGTTCAGTTCAAAATTTTGCTCAGGTAGTGCAATACAATAACATGATAATTGTGTGTTGTTTTTTCTAGGCCTTTTACATATTTACCAAAATTACAAGATCTAGTGACTGAAATGGTCATGAATTTGCCATTTAGTTACTAAGTGTGCATCATAAAATAGGGCTAATATGGTCAGAAACAAATTTGGAAAAAACTTTGCTTGTAAAAACAGTCAGGATAAGCCAGGAAATGTTATTGAACTTGAAAAAGTCAGGGAAAAGTCAAGAACTGTTATCATCCATCCAAATGAATTCTCTGGCTTTTAAAAGATGGCTCTAACTACTGCATGTGCATGTTAAAACAGCAAGCAAGCTTTTATTTTATAAGCTACTAATAAGGTGTAGCATTGACATAGTTTTGAAAGATGGGTTAGTCATATGATTTGTAATACCGGTTGGTCAGGAAAGCATTATGTATTTCTGATATGTAATCAGAAAAAACAACCTCATTTTGCAAAAAGTCAGGAAACAAAATAGGCAGGCTGTGTGTGGACCTTGTAAGACTGTTTTTATAGGGGAGAAACTTTCTTCTCATGCAGAATATAATTGTAATGCGAGAAGCACCAACTCTCAACATCCCTATTGCAAACCTTCAATATTATCCATCAGTTGCTATAAAGACAATTTCACTTGCTGTATAGCTCTAATTGGCCTTTTTATTTCAGAAAAATGATTTGCGCTAATTACAAAGTCTTTCCTTAAGCTTCACTTATAAGTGACACTGTAAATGGAATGCTAGATATCCAAAATTATTCACATTTTGTACTGCCCTTTTGCTTGACATTTCCAATGCCATCTCTGTTGGCTAAGAGAAGATGGGAGTGGTTTTCATTCTTGCTCAATATCTCTTATTGTAGAAGAAACATATCTCTCCAAATACTATTCAGCAACTAATTTTATACTTTTCCTGTTAAACACTGAATTGAGCTGACTTATAGGGAAATGATGTTTAATTGTACTAAAGCTAGTACGATGCCCCTTGAGAAAAATACCTTTTATTCCAGCGCATAATCTACAGTGTAGCAAGCTATTGATTGAACTTGCAGGAATTCACTGTTTGGTGGCATGAAACAGAAGCAGAGAGCAATTTCTTTCCTTTCAAGATTTACTTTCAAAATCATGTAGTAAAGAAATGAAGAGCTTAAATTTACATACAGAATTCGCCTGAAAGTAGATTTTCACCCTGTCAATAAGTTTCATTTGCCAACTTGTTCCTAGGCTTCAGAAGCCAAAAGTCAAATTCAAGAGATGGAAAGCTATTCTTAAACTGTTTTCCTTGTTTTCAGCTGTTCATTTTTATATTTTTTTAATAAATGAAGTCAGGTACTCAACTGAGCTGCATCCACAATGTCATGTTTATACAACCACCTCACTTACTTCCATGCCCACATAGCCACACCCAAAAGATTTTGGTTGAGCCCTAGTTAGAATTCTCCCTGGATCCGCCCCTGTCTTCAGCCCGTCGACCCTCAAAAGTTTCGGCTAGCAAAGCCATACTTGAGTACTACTAAGTTGCAGCTCTACTATCTTCTTTTCTACAAATGGTATTTAAAAAATTTTTAGCACAATGCCTCTGGATTATTAAACCAATCGTTAATGTAACCAATTGCGTGAAATGTGATCTAGTACTTATATGTAGTTTTGTATTGGTCATTGTTCTTAGTTGAATGCACAATCCCAGGGGGTTGCCATGGTATTTTGGACCCCTAGGGTTCTGCCAATGTATTATAGTCTAGGGGCCCTTGCACAAGAGCAACCTTAATACAGTCTTCTACAGATTAAGCCAGATATCACATTTTTGGGCCTGTGCATGGTATTTTCTGAGCACTTTACTTAACTTATTAACACATAAGGGTAAAAGGAACCGAAGGGCAGCTCTCTAGCATCCCTTAACCTACTTTTTGCTTTCTTCTCTTGTCATCACTACTTAAAGTACTCGTTATCCTGGATTACTGAGTTTCTACTTCATCCATCACGATTTCTAGCTATAGCATTTCTGCCCCTGTGAATAACTAGCAGTTGTAGAGTTGTATTTATTTGTAAACTTCGATCTAGCTTTATACGCTGTTTCTAGACCATATTTAAACAGTACTTAGAATTTTTCAAACAAGTTTTTGCCGAATATTTAAATATCGTGTATGAAACAGGCCTAACTCTCAAAAATGATGGTGCAAAGTTATGGACAGGTCTTAACGGTCTTATTATTGGTGTGTTTAGGGGTCATTCAAAAAATACGTCACGGTCGGAGAGGGGTAGATGGGTATGTGCCATTTTTGTGACAAACTATTGCGAAAAATGCAGGGGAAACACCAAAAGTTTGGTACAATAGTTCTACTTTTCACTTTCTGGAGGGGACTTACTAAAAATACTCAAAAAAGAACAGCTGGAAGACCCTGTTGCGTTTACCTTTTGCAATACATGGCTCATAGAATGTAGCAGTTAAAAGCTTCTAGATTCCTTGACCACGTCTTGGCTTTCTTCACTTACATCTTCATATTGAAGTCCGTTTAGCATTCGTCTGCAGTTTGACATATCGATAGAAGTATATGTTCGTGAAATAAGTATTGCCACTTTGAATATCAGTTTTAATACAAGGACACTAATTTTGCATCCTGCGTAAATTGATTAACAAATCTATCATTAGGACTCAAAATTATTGGTAAGTGTTAAGAGGGATGTTAGGTAGATGCTCTGGAATTCATAAGTTCTCTATTTACGCCCTACTGCGTTAGTCAGAGAAAAGATGCTCGTGTCTAAGAGCTCTAGTAGTTCATAGTTCTTACGTCGGTTTAGGTACTTTGTAAGTTTTTATTTTTGAATTCAAGAAACCATTTATGCCTATATACAATACAAAATGCCACTGGAAATATGCATTAGGGTGGCAAAGATCAGTTTTCCTAATAAAATCTACTAAGTCCGCAGCAATTTTATAGCATCTTGAATATAGTTAGATCTCAGGCAACAGAGGTGAGCTCCGATAAATAAAAAGTGCAACACAAAGAACCTGAAAATTCTTACTGGGTCTGTTCGTTTTCTGAAGTGATTAAAGTTTCAATATCAGAATGTCGGTCCTTGACAAAGGTTCCAAAGCAAATGCCACAAAACGGAACGGAAAGTTTTTTGCAATGACATACTACTGCAATTTAATTTCATAAAAGTACCCTGTTAGGCCTTGCGCTTAAAACATAGGTGTGCCATAGCACAATTGTATACGCACAGTCACTAATAAGAGCCTTGTTAAAGTATCAAACTGAAGAGGATATAATTATTCAAAATTGAAATATACAACTTCAGGCTGTTAATAAATAAAGGTTCTTCATATGCATTCGTACTGTGTCATGAAAGTGTGGCATTCTTCATTGTTTAAATAATAAATGTGTTGTTATTAGATCTCTCCAAAAGATATGATTGCTTGAGTTATAGCCCATATGAGTTCTCAGGAGCATTGTAAAAACCACACAAAATTACTGTGACAATCTATGTTTCGAACATACGTCTTCTAGGGATGTAGAACATCAACATTTTCTTTATCCAGCATGTTCAAGGGAATATATTCTACTAAAAGCTGTTAATATAGTTCTGCAATTGCTTTATTCTTCTGTCTTAATTGGCGTAGTCTTACTGTACACACCCAATTCACTTTCTCGTTCTCACAGTGATACCATAGTAGATTCCTTTAAAAATGAATGACTTTTGCTACAACAATTCCCAAAAAACTTTCATATTTCAGCTAACCTCGAAAGGGTTCATGTTTGTTCCAACACAATCTATGTTTCTAGTTGAACGACTGCATTTGATTATACACTGCTTTCCTTCTTTCCATGTTTTGCATTCTTCAGTGTGAAATGGGCTACGGCTAGGCCATTGCTATTCCAATGTCTAAACACCAATCAGCATCAAACCAGTCAGCATCGAATTGTCCATTGAAGCGTCTAAGACACCGATCAGCATCGGAGGCATGAAAGTACACTTTGGTTATAAAATTTAAGACACTGAGAACGACAAAAAACATAGAAATCATTTTAGTGTAATTTGATAACTACAATTTAACTAACATATCAATGAAAAATCCGAGTTAAAATAACCTATTCAATGACTACAAACATTTTGGACCAATTTTCAACCTCCATCAGCAATGTAAAATAGGCAGAGACAAGATATTTCATCATCAGCTCTAGAATTAGTGCGAAGTACAAATCTTCTAATGTTCATTAAACAGCACAGTCTAGTTCGAAATTGAAATTAACATAAATTGCAATAGCTTTCTAGCTGTAATAATTGCCAATTAAATTGCACTATAGCGATTACTATGATCTTCCTCACTCCTGTTGTTTACCAATCAGCAACATGCTATCAGTATCGCAATCTGCAATATCATTCAAGTGGAGTGCAACTATGACACAATACTGCTAGAATATATCAATTTGATGTTATAAAATGCGATTATCATCAAAATATCAAAATCAATTTCAATATGACATCATCGATAATATCAGTCACTATCACAAAATCGCTGTCGATACAAGCATCATAAATACAAATTGATACCATAACATTAACTCCAATCAGAATCCATGATATCTATCAATATAAAAATAGCACCAGCAATCATTATCCATCACTGCAATAAATGTTTTAACATCAATATCAGCCAATATCAATACGTTAAACCAATATCATAAAACCAACAAAGTAATCAATTTCTAAATCTAAAGATCAATAAATATATACATGATTTAAATCAATTCCCCAATGTTAGCAACCAATACCAATAATACCAAGCAGTATCAAAGCATAAATGCTAAAAGGGTATAATATTAATAACAAGAATGCAAAGCAATTCCATGTTATAACTGTCAATAAATACCAATACTGCCAGTGAATATCATAATATCAATGTAAATCTGTATCCAAGGTAGCAATAAATATAGTAATATCATTATCAGTCAATATAAATGATTCCAATCAAAGTTATAATATCAAAATTAGTCAATATCAATCATGGAAATCAAATCTTGTATCAATATCAACAAACATCGATAATTTCAATAAATTTCATAATATCAGCATCAACCAGCATCAGTAATAGCAATCAATGTCTTGAAAAAACATCAACAAATATCGATCATTTAAATGAAGATAATAAAACCAGGAGCCATTATGAATAATGGAAATAGAATTTCATAATGTCAATGTCAATTAGCAATCATTACAAGAATCAACATGAATAAATATACATCATACCATTGCAATCTTAGAATCAATGTCAATGAATATCATTATTGCAAATTTAAGTTATAATAGCAATATTGAAATATTGAGAAACATCCTATCAAAAAGTATGAAAAAATTCTTATGATTAAATACCGCAATATCAACAGAATTAGTTACCATGCAATACTTTTTTTGATTTTGCAATATGATAATATCAATTCAAGCAACATCCATACTAGTAATCAATGTCATAACATCGATATATATATATATATATATATATATATATATATATATATATATATATATATATATATATATATATATATATATATATATATATATCAATATACATGAAATCAATCGAAATTGCACTCTCAATTAATGTTAATGTCATCAATTTTTTTTAAATATGCAAATATTCAAAATATAAACAGCAATATCATAGGACTATACAAACACAAAAGCGCTTTACCACACTACAAGGACTATACCACGGAGTGCAAGATGTCATGATAACTCCGCAGCCATTGATATTTAGGACACGTAACTACACGAAAATTTAATATACAACTACGATAAACATACAAGCACTAATTACTAAAAATTATTACAAAAATGATATCAACCGATACAGTATCTATCAATCAATCTTTAAATATCAATCAATATTCATTTATCAATTAATACTCATTCCTTACTCAATGCTAAGAATGTTATTGTTATCAGTATCGTCCATATTATTGCATTACCACTTGTACAAGAAGTAGCTGCACAAGGGCTGAATTATCCATGTATTTCAATCAGTATCATAGTATGACAGAGAAGTAAAAAAGTACCATGTCTGACAAGGAATCAGTTTATAGAAAATAAATGCTTCTGCAATTCAAAAACATATAACAGGAGCACATTCAATATTCAATCAATAATGACAGAATTAAAAAGCAAAAGAAGCATAGAAGTTTCGGATAAATGAAGGAGAACATCAGAATAGAAAGGTGGTAAAGGACTTAAAATAACAAGCTAATAATAAAAAGATATACATACCAGTGACAGGGGGAACTATGTTGTATGATGACATCAGGACAGTAGAGGAAGGTTTGACACTGGTTATAAACAAACTCACGAATGCAGAAGACAAAATTGATGTGGTATATGCCTGGATTGCAAATGTAACTGATTTTGGTTCTATGTCGCTGCTTGTAGAAGTACCAGCGACAGAAACGACTTTAGAAGAAATGGTTGAAAAGTCTTTTCCTGCTTCAAGTGTACTTGAAAATTCTTTCAATGAAGATGACTTAAAAAATGAGATACTTGACGTTGATGAGGTTGGTGATGAAGGTGTATTTGATTTTGAAAATGTTGATGCAAACAAGGAAGTGACTGACTGTTCAACTGCACTTGTAGCCGTTGTCGTTGAGGTAGCAATATCTAATGTAGAAAATGAATGGCTTGGCGATGATATTTCCAAACTTGAAGACGATATAGGCAGTGATGAAGTTGAATCAGAAGCTGAAGGCTCTAGAGAAATGTCTATTCTGAATGTGCTGGTGAACGACATATTACGTGCACTTGATGTAGCAGATGTCATTGAGCTAGCAATCTCTAATGTAGCTGATGCATGGCTTGGTGATGCTATTTCCAAACTTGAAGACGAAGCAGGTAGTGATGAAGTTGAATCAGAAGCTGAAGGCTCTAGAAAAGTGTCTTTTATAAATGACTTTATAGATGATACTTCAATTGCACTTAATGTAGCTGCTATCATAGAGGTAGCGATATCTATTGTAGATGATTGATGGCGTGATGATGTCATGTCCAAGCGTGAAGGTGATGGAAATACTAATTTAGTTGTGTAGGAAGTTGGAGGTGGTTGTAAAAAGAATGATTGAAATGTCCTTGTTGATGATCCTTTAATTGCACTTGATACAGATGCTTTAGTTGATATGGTGTTCTCGAATGATGACGACTTATCTTCAACGCTTGAAGATGGTATTGATGCTGCATATTGTACACTTTCTAATGGTGCTGATGATGGTGCTGATGCTGATACAGCTGCTGCTGCTGATGATGATGATGATGATGACAACGACGGTGATGATGATAACAACGGTGATGATGGTTGTGGTGTTAGTGGTGATGATGATGCTGGTGATGATGATGTTGGTGATGATGATGCTGGTGATGATGATGATGCTGATGGTATTAAACCTTTACCAGGAGTTGAGGATGCAAACAAGAATACTGGCGTGCTTGTACTTTGCTTTAACACAAGTGATGAAGATGATGAAGTCCAGTTTGGTTCAACTTCACTTGATACAAATACTGGCGTAGAGGCATCGACCTCTGGTATTGACGATATTTCAGATGATAATATGTCTTGTGCAATAGAGGAGCTTACTAACAATATTTCTTCAACAGTTGTAGAAAATGTTGTTGTTGATTCTGAAGCAAGTTCTGTAGACGAGGAAAAGGATGGCGGGTTAGCCATAGTTGGTGTCGTTGGTGTGATTGAAGGAATAATTTCTGTTGTGGAGTCACTGCTAACTTTAATTGTGTTTGATATTGTCCGATATGATGTGTCATATACTGTAGCACTTAGATTTGCTGCTACCGTCTGTGCTTCAGCTCTTTGTATTGCATCAACTGAAAGTGTATGGTCAGAAAAATAATATTGGAGACTTGAATTTTCTACATTTTTTACATACATAATTGAAGTCAACCTCGGTTATAATTACTCCTACATATACGCTTACGTGCCTAATAGAAGGGGATCTCAAAGACCGGGGATTCGGAAATCTTTAACAATCAACTACCAGGGGATTTATTGAGTCGGGGGTCAGCAAATTTTGAGTGGGTGGAGAGGGGAAGTTTGAACGTGTACTAGAGAGGACGACAGACTGAAAAATGGTCGTATGAGTATTATGCGCATGTATATATGATTCGCATGCGTGTACAGTGAAATCTCCCTAAAGCGGATACCATTCATTCCGAATTGTAGTGTCCACCTTATGGAATTGTCTCCCGCTTCATAGAAACGTTCCAAGAAAATCAATAAAGCCGCAGATAAAGTTAGAAGAGTTGTGGTAAGATGGCCCCCATAGTAGCAAGGCGTGAGACAGAAATAGAAAAGTAAGCTCTTTAGGAACAAAAAATTATTATATTTAAGTATAGTGTTTTATACATTTTTGTTTCCACTATTTAACCGCAGAGTCTCTAAAATCTGGGCGACACTAGTCAGCATTGAAATGGACTCTCCCTCCAATGCTGGGCATAGGCAAATGTGGTCTAGCATAAAGAGTACTTGGACTAGAGTTTTCAAAGTATCTGAATTATGATAATATGTTTGTTACGTTACAAAAGCAGTCCAGCACAGGACACTACTTTTTATCTCAAACTCACAAAACCCCCTGAGTCAGGCCGTTCTCAAAGAGGAAGTTGAGTCTAAATCGCAGTAAATCACACTGACAAGTACATATGCTGTTACAACGAAGACTCTTCTGTAAACAAGTCAAAAGTCTTAGGATCTTTCGGGGTTCCTGTCCGAAAAACGAGCTAAAAATATCTGGAAACCAAAGCTACGCTGAACACAAACTGAAAGAAAATTGGAGGTAGATCGGTTGTCCTAGACCAGAGTATTGTTCCAAAAGCGCTAGTCGGAAAGAGGTTATTTTGCAGTTTTAGTACACGTGGAAAAAATGAAGAAATTTTTATCGTTTTTTATCCTTTTTTGAAAAAAAATTAAAAAAAAAATTAATTTGAAAAATGTCCAGCTGAAAATTTCTGTTGATAAAAATAAAAATGTAAACGAAACAAGAGAAAAAACAATTCTGAAATTAACAGAATTTAAGCATTAAAAAATTTTCCAGTGGCAGTCTTCGGCCACCATACGTCTCAAATGAAATCAATAGCATTGAATTGGAATAGGTAAGACAAGCAGAAGAAGTAAGTGACTTAGCAGAAGCATTGCAATATCATGCTGGAAATCAAGTGAATAATAATATTTTAAATTTCACTGAAGACACACAAAGTCCCTTTTGATTAACCTGGAAAGCCAAATTCAGTCAACTATTGGGCACACTTACTGAACACATTTTGATTATATAAAATGGTAAGATATAAAGAAAGAGGAAACTAGGAAATGACAAAGTGAATGAAAAAAAGAGAAAATGAGGGTTTACAAAAGCTGTGTCAGATTTGAGTACAATTGCCAATCTTAGGTTATTATGTGGTAGTGCTGGTCAAAGAGATTTTGGATATTTGTTGTTTCTGCTTTTATAAACCACATGTCTTGTACACTCTACAACTAAAGATGCATTTATTTGGCTTGAACATCCAATTGAACAGGTGCATTTGTGGATGATGGCTACAGCAAAATTTCAAAGACACAGAAATTTCACAAAAATGTCACAAAAGACACAAAATTTCAAATATTTTAGATTAAACATTTCATGGCCCATCTTTTCAGCAGGAAATAATTTGTTAGCCCAACATTCTTCATTTAAAAGTTTTTGTTGCTCTGTGCAATCCCTTCCGCCCCGTTCTGCTCTACCTTATGACTGCTCCCCAAGTTGAGAGAAATTGGAGGTTGACTATGATTTTATGGCGTTATGCATAAGGGTAAATCACACAGCTATTCTGTGATATTAATTTCACGGTCATCTATATCCTGTCTTCCACATTTACAATTGATTGGACAAAGTTAGCCATTTCTTGCAACGCTATAAGTACAGGTTTTTATTATTTTATCAGCAGTTGTTCAAGAACGGTCGGTAGAGTAGAGTAAAAGCATGAGCGAATTACTATGAGTGTGAAATTATAGAGTGGTGGTTTTTAGTCGGTCTCTGTCTTATTCTCATCTCATCGAACTGGCAGGAGTATTTAGCACTTTCCATGCTTATTTCTACAAAGCCTTAGCTAAAAGCCCTAAAAAGCAAAAATGAATCTTTAAGGTTAAAGATTCAGGTAGATGGACTGGAGGTTGAAACGTTTCTTGGAAATCGCAGCTGAAGTATAAATGTCAAGAGAAGAGCCACGACGAAAAACATCTTTCTTCTTTATATATTTCACTATTTCGACATTCCAATAATTACTAAAATTAGGCCTAAACCAGTAGACATATACGGTTTAGTGACATAAACGATATTGACATAAACGATATAATACGTTTCGAGAAATCATGTTCCATCCTCAGTTTTTTTGACTCATGACTTTTGCATTATTGATAAAGTTAACAATGAACTTGAGTTACTTATACATGAAAGTCTCCTTATTCCTAGAGATCGCCCCAAGCTTAATTTCCAGAGCTCCTCAATTCCCCTTTGTTTATCTTAGTTCCCTAAGGCCTTTAGTCATGACTTTTCACTCATACAATAGCCTGTTTACTATAGCTCCCTTGTTTTGTTAGTTTATTTCCTTATTTAGGCATTATATGTTTTGGCTGGTTGGTGATTTTTCCCTACTGTATATTTCCCTTTAGGTCTTCCAGTGTATTTACTTTCTCGACTTCCCGTGGATTTACTTTCTTGATTTCCACTTGTTTTTTATCACTTGTTTTCCCCATTTATAAAACCCCCTGCTGGCACTGTTTATTAACTGAGGATGGGACATGATTTCTCGAAACGTATTATAACGTTTATGTCAATATCGTTTATGTCACTAAACCGTATATGTCTACTGGCTTAGGCACGCTAAGCCCTTTCAACCAGAAGAGACAGTTAGGACCTTATACACAGGGATTATTGAACCACATTTTCGCTACTGTTGTTTAGTCTCGGGTTGTTCTGGTGTCACTGAGATAAATCAATTGCAAAAGTTGCAGAAACGTGCTGCCCGAATTGTAACTGGTAGTAGCTTTGACACCCCTTGCAAGTCGATTATTAAAGAACTTGGCTGGACCACCATAGATCAGCTAATCACTAGTAAGACTAATATCATAGTTTATGAATCTCTCCATGAATTAGCCCCTCAATATATGTGTAATCTGTTCACCAGAGCATCCCAGCTAACCTCAAAGTGCTTAAGAAACACACTAACTGATTGGAGACTGCCCAAGGAAATCTCGAAAACTGGCCAAAAATTTTTCTCTTTCAGAGGTGCTAAGACTTGGAATGGCCTCTCTGTTAAGGGAAAGCGTGCATCATCCCCAACTATTTTTAAAAAATGCATATAGCATATAGTCATTTCAACATTGATTATTCTTTTTCTGATGCAGTATTTTTTTATCGTTAATATCCATTTTAGTTAATGTTTTTAGGACCGTTCTAGGTTCACTTTATTTGATTTTAGATATGGTATGTTTATTTTGTAATGTAAGTTATAGAGGGCTCCTTGAAAACCAGCACTGCTGAAGGGCCACCCTCCTAAAATATTTGAAATGAAATGAATGAAAAGGGAATGCTACACCAGTAATTTCATGCCGTTGCATTCATTGGAGTGAATGGATGCGGCAACCAAAAGACAGATGTTCGACCATCTAAATTCTTGAGAAGTATGAGCTTTAAGAACAGGGCTCAAATTCCTGGGCCGAAAATCCCAACTCTTGATTTACTGCTGGGCCAGGGATAGGGCCCACTGAACCAGAGCAACAATCTTAAAAGATGAGCTGGGGTTACAAGTTCAATTAAGATAACAAATGTTTAATTTAGTACACATGTACACAGTATTAGTATATATTTGATCGAAAAGTATGCATGCATGCACTGGTTATGTGTTAATACAGCGGTCGCGGCGACGGGGGGCTGGGGGGCCTTGGCCCCCCCACTTTTTGCTAAGATGAAATTTTAGAACCATTATTATTCTATTTTGGAATCTCAAAAAGTGAATACGTGATTAAATAGATTAAATTATTCAATTGCATTGTATCTATCCAAGGTACAACACTGAATATACAATGTGCTAATCAACACATCTTGACAACGAACAACAAACAATACTATTAGCGCACAACACTGTCAACTGCATACACACGATGACATCATGATGATATTGATATATTTTACTGTATTCTTGGGGAGTTACGTATTGCAAAAAACACGTGGTCGATAAATATTTTACAAGATACCACTGTACTGCAACGCTGCTCTTTCGAATGAAATTCTGCGCACAAGATAGATACCTTCAAGTTAAATGGAAGGAAGGCATGTCTCAATCGTCTATTACTAAATTTTTGAAAACTACTTCTGGTTTATCTGAAAAACTGCGTAATGATGTCGAGCAGCCAGAGGTTACATCGCAAACATCCACCTCAACAACATTTAGTTTAGGAATAACCGAAGAAAAGCCTTTTCATCCCCAAACAGAGTATGTTTTTTCCAAAGTCTAGAAGTGGGGATAAACTTCGATCATGCCAAGCTCATTGGTTCATAAAATTTCCATGGCTGCATTATGATGAAAAGTAAGTAACTTATTCAGCGTTCTACAATTCTACTCATTCAGCTATATTTTATTGCCACTGTTTGATTGTGGTGAAGAAACAGCTCTTGGAATATACTGCACAATTCCTTGTCATGCTTTTTCTGGCCTTTGCAATCTTAACTCATATTAATCTGAATCATGCTAATTTGTTATATCTTGTATTTAGGAACGATTCCGTCTTATGTTTCTATTGCCATTGCCAAGAAAAACGTGGGAACTTGAAAGACCAGAGGAACAAGGAGGAAGCTTACATCTCTAAAGGATTTTCTAACTGGAAAAAAGCGCCAAAATGTTTTTATAGCCATCAAGAATCCTCTTGTCATCAAGCATCCTCAGTGTATCACTTGGTACTTCCAGACTGTGGTGATGTTGAGGACATGATTGACGTTCAATCAATGAAGAGAAGACAAGCTGAACGTAAGTATCTGATCGATGTTATCAAGTGTCTTAGATATCTTGCTCGACAAGGTATTCCATTGCAAGGCCATGATGACAATGACAATCTCACTCAAGCTTTGGTTCTGCTTGGAGCAAAAGATGACAACATAATTAAGCACCTGCGAGGTCAGAGAGGACATAAATATACACACCATAACATGCAGAATGAGCTTTTAGATATCATGGCTTCTCAAGTTTTAGGAGAAAAACTTTCCGCAATTCGTGAACGAAAATTCTTTTCACTCATTGCTGATGAAGGAACGGATACCAGCAACATTGAGCAACTATCCCTTTGTATTAGATCTGTGGACGATAATTTTGAAGTTTCTGAAGATTTTGTTGGGGTTTACGAACTCTCAAATATCAAAAGTGAAACAATTGTCAACTCAATTAAAGATATTTCAATCAGGTGTCACCTCAGCTTAGATAATTGTCGTGGTCAAACATACGATGGGGCCAGCAACATGATGGGAAAACGATCCGGAGTCTCGGCCAAAAGTTGTCGAGAACAACCAAAAGCAAAGGCAATTCACTGTCAGGGACACTCTTTAAGTCTTACAGTCAAGTCTCTAATTCAAGGTTGTGCGATCCTACGGGATACGCTGGGAACTGTTGCCGAAATTTGTGTGCTGGTCAAGTACTCACCCAAACGTGAGATGATGCTGGGAAATATAATGGAGAACATAGAGGGAGACTTTGGGGGATGGAACAAGGATTGATCATCGGAGCAAATTAGATAAGCTTTGTGTGACAAGATGGACCGTGAGAGCGAAGTGTTATAAGAAGAGTTTAGACAACTATGAAGCCTTATTGCAACTATGGAACGAAGCGTTAGAAGAAAATCTAGATATAGATACAAAATCAAGGAATTTTGGATTAAGTCTGAGTCAAAGATTCTATGCTATCACCGATAACTTGTCCAAAACTTTGCAAAAAGAAAAGATGTCTGCCCTTCAAGGGAAGGAGCTTGCAGATCTGACAGTGGAGACATTGGAAAACATGAGAAATGAAAGTGACTTCAAATTACTGTATGAAAAGATCACAATGTATGCAAAGAAAATTAGTGCAATTTTAGAACCAGCAGTGCCAAGAAAACGAAAAAGGCCGCATTATTCAATTCTACAGTATGTTGAAGGAGGTACTCAGTCATCTCAGGAAGCATATTACCCTGACAATGCATATGATTACTTTAAGCCTATTTATTACGAAGCTCTTGATTCTATCATCCATGCAATTAAGGAAAGATTTAATCAACCAGCATTTGAAATGTATGCTGAAACAGAACAGTTACTTTTGAAAGCAGCCAAAAAGCAAGACATTACGGATGAGCTAAAAGTACTTCAAAGAAGTTTCGAAGGTGATTATGATGCTAATTCAATTGAAGCAGAGCTCCCATTACTTCCTGCGATTTTTCAATGTCATCCAATTAACTTCGAAGATATTGTCCAAACTTTCCAGTCCATCTCCCGAGAAAAACGCTTGCTAATGAAAAACATAGCATGTATCATTAAGATCATTTTAACCAACGGCGCTACCTCTGCAACTCCAGAAAGATCCTTTTCAATGTTGAGAAGGATCGAAACGTGGATGTCGCAAAAGCGATTAAATTCTTTATCAATAATGTATTGTCATAAATCGATTCTGGACGAGCTACCTTTAGTTGATGTAGCGAATGAGTTTGTTGGCGAACAACCAGATCGACAAAACTCATTCGGAAGATTTACTGAGAAGGACATATGAGAAAATGACTTTCTTACAACGTGACTACTAAGTTTGCGCATTTGTATTTTACTGTTCTTCGTTAGTATGTATTTATAAATTTTTGTTCATAATTTGAGGTATAAAGGGCTGTTTTTGGGGGGCATCAAAAGCTCTTTGGGACGCACAATTTTATCTGTCATCCAAGCATAGTGGGGCAGATTAAAAATTTTATCGACTTTCTGGCCCCCCCACTCAAATACTCGCGCCGCGACCCCTGTAATACAATATACAATACAATACAATGCAATACAATACAATACAATACAATACAATACAATACAATACAATACAAAACAAATACTATGAAAACATAGCTTTTTCTAAAACTGTATACTTTACTACAGAGATCTATTGCATCCTATGTGGGCGACTGAAATGAAGGTCACGGGCGATTGAATGCACACAGGCATAGGGATGGTGACCCCTGCCATAGGGTAATGGGTTGGGGGGAAACATGGCTTACGCAATTACGCATGTTCTACCATGTACGGGCAGTTTCATAATGGCAAAGTTCATTAGCGCTAAAACATGCATCGTTACTCACCTACAATGACTGTAAGGATAACATAAAGATGCAGAAGGATTCTTGAATGTCCTTTCTGTTTGTGATCCACTGAATAGCAACTGTCGCCCATTACTGTTGGAAACGGATTCCACAAATCTCACAGCTGAAGCTACTGGGACTGTGCGGATTACCTCTGAGTGGACTACAATTGAATTGAAACTACAGAATCAGACGACAACAGATGATCATATGTACACTAGGATCACATGGATTATTTGTGACCCTTCTAAAACTCTTTGAATTATTGGGAAGATTGAAGTGACGATTTAGAAACAAAGCTACAGGAAGCAAAGACCGCTGGCCATAAATGTAAGTCAAGGCTCTGTCAATAGCAATGTTTGTTATGAGAAAGTTTATTGACATTTATAGAACTATAACAAACATTTAGCTTTATATTTGCGTGGTTAGCCTAGGAGCTTCGAAACTTGCTCGTACTTCCGCTTGACTCAGCATACCTAATTACCCAGCTACATTATATCAACAACCGAACCTCGGTTTTCGATCGATTTAGACATCGAAAAAATCGGCATTGGACCAAAAAATGCGAAATATTCTTGTTCTAGACGTTGAACAATTTTCGAAGGTCAAACAAGGAATAAGCAGGACGCTAAGTGCGAGAAAGTTCGAGAAGGAAGGGAGACTGAGAGAGTGGGGAAATGCGCACTTGGTTGACAGAAAAGGGTTTCGACCAGTGTTCGGGTGTGTTTGCATGCGTTCTACAGACTTTACCGTACCTTTTTTGCTTTATGTGCTTACAGTAGTTATAAGCCTGGCTTCAAAGAAACCAAGCGCTACATCAAATAGAAATGTAGTGTAAAAAGAGAAAAGGAGTATATTTTGCGCACTTCACTGTTGCTTCACATTTAATATACAATATGATAATTTAAATGACATCATGATATATGGAATAAGGTAATGTAAATGGGTAAAGACCATTTATATTACCATATTCCAGGAAAGTAATGAGACACAAAATTAATGCGAATTTTGAAAACTTGCGCTAATTTCAAATTTTGAATTGAACTTTTTTCTACGGTACACTTTACGAAGGGGTTGGATATTTAAGTAATTTAACCTTCTGTTTCTTCGTCCAAAGATACAAACACACGCATCGTTCTCTATTCGCTCGATTTCATGCATCATCATCATCATCATCATCATCATCATCATCATCATCATCATCATCATCATCATCATCATCATCATCATCATCATCATCATCATCATCATCATCATCATCATCATCATCATCATCCTCATCATCAAAATCATCATCATCATTTCAATTTTGTATAGAGGTTGGCCCACTCAGCTAAGCTGGCTTGCAAGGGGCCGTCTTTAAAAAGTCTGCATTGGAAAGTGTCTAAAACCAGATATACAAAACAAATGTTTACAAATATGACATCAAAGATGCCAGAGATAGTGTACGTTTAGCACCAGCTGAGAGCCCATTCCACAACTTTGCTCCTCTGAAAGGACACCCTCTTTGCCCACTATTAGTTTTGTTTTGAGTGGCAACTTCAAATCTCTATCCGTGTTTCTTAGGGTTCTACAAGATTGTTGAGAATTTCGAATTAGAAGTTGTCTAAAGTAATTTAGAGCAAGGTCATTGAGGAACTTATAAGTTATTAGTTTTAACTCATTTTCGTTAAGTTCGCTCATTGATTTTAGACCAAGGTTTGCTAATAGTGGTTTGGCAGGGGTGTCGAATGCACTGTTAGTTATTCTAATTGCTCTATTCTACAGCTTCTGGAGTCCGTTTATGTAAGTTGTGCCACAAAACCCCCAGAGAGAGGAGTAATATCTAAAATGTGGCATCATTATGCTTATTATGTTCATCAAGGTGCTCTGTGGTAAAAATTGTTTTGTGCGCTTCAGTACTCCTAAGGCACAGGAGACCTTCCTGGAGATAGTATCCACGTGCTTTTTCCAAGTTAGATGCCTATGAGTCTGAAGACCAAGATATTTTGTTTCTTTTACATTTTGCATTTGTGTCACGCATTTTCAAGTCTAATTCGCCTAATATCTTCTGATGCTTTTGACGAGATAAGGCAGAAAGTAGAAAGTAGTTCTGCTACTTGCAGTGTGACACTTTTCCACCTAGTGGATATTGGGCTTCAATTGATCTTTAGCATGCTTTGCAAGATACGCAATCTCCTTATCCCCTTCTTCGTCATCGGTGCTTATGCGACGACATCTCATTTACCATTCATCTATAGATTTTGGTCGGCAGCCCTCTCCTCCAGCTACATAGATTACGTGCTCCTCAATATCTGCTCCACGCTCTACCCATACCTCCTCTAGAAGGGAACTTTTTGAAATCGGCAGGTATTCTGATATCGAAACTGCTTATCACAGCCCGGTCCCATTCTTTGCGAAGGCATCTTTCCGCATCTTTTATCAAATCTCTTCTCTAAGTATCGCATTCTTCCACAAAAGCACTGATTTCAAAGAACAAGGACTGCACATTTATGTATTGTTAAGGTTTCACCCTGAAATCTTAGGTCGTACAGAATAAACATATATTTTTTGGTCTCTGTGAAGTATTGCATCAAATTGAAAATATGAGCATGCTCGAGGAAAGTCTAATGTATTGGCTGCGCTCACACTTGTACGGGGACTGCTTTGACTCAAAAGTTTAGCAAATCAGCCGTGTGCCAAACTCGTAAAATTGATCCAATATACTTCTATAACTGCTATCCGAATTAGCTTTAAACCCGCTAGGAAAGAGCTACGGTTTTGTACCTAGAAGATTCTCAAATGTGAATGCAATAGCAAAGCGAAGTATTTTTTTACTGGTACAGTGTGAGCGCAAATGATCTAGTACACTTAAGCATTGGATGAAAACTGATCGGGTTCAATGTGGACGTGGTCATAGTTGAACTTGAAACTCAAAATCTACGCTGAATCTTTGAAAATCAGATCATTCCTTCTTGTCTACTACTATGCAAGTTTAATGAAACTTCATATTTGTCAATTGATTTGGGAATAAGCCCTTGTTTGTTGGTGATGCCCATGAGGGTCAATGGCAGATGTTCATGGGTGAGGCGACTCCTATGTGGTGTTTTGTAAATATTCGTTACGGTTGCATTTATTGACATGCACTGCAGGCTTGCTGAAGATGTAAATGTTAAAAAGATTGAAGTTGTGACTACACATAAGTAGAACTCTTAAAACGTCTTCTTCTCAAAACTTCTTTGACACGGCAGCTTTAGTAAATGATTCTTCCCTATGACTGCATCTATTTTAACACGACTTCTGATAAAGACTGATTTTACAACACAAAGCACATCCACAGTTATATACAAAAAATTACACAAAATACAGCAGAGTGATAACAACATAGAAAACACGTAACGGACTAATAATGGGACATGGGACAAATGGCAATGGCATGGCATGATTAGCCACGAACAATGACTACACTAAGGCTCCGTTTACACTATGACGTCTTCATATGAAAGTTTTATGGATATGATAGGTTTTGACCTACCGTCTACACTGGAATTCTTTCCTATTCGGGGCTTCAAATGAAAACCATTTTGAAAATGGAGCGATTTGAAAACAGTGTAAGACAGTGTAAGATGTGGTTTCAATTTGGTAATTGTAGTTTTAAGCTTCCTAAATTTTAGGGGGTGTAGTACTAGGTTGTTGTTAAACTGGTTTCTTATTAAAAAATATCTGTCGTTACGAGATTGGTATCAGTTGAATTTGCTATGAGGCAGGGCCGAGGGCATTATATTGCTGCTTATAGATCTTTGCCGTTCCCAAGGCCGCAACTCCCTAATCTATGGTCAAACCTTATGAAAAAGAAACAAAATTTTAAAAGAGTATACTTCAATATGGGGTGGGTGGACATTTTCCAGAAATACGATTCTGTATTTCCAACTTGTGCAAAATGGAAGGTGGAAAGGTGTAGCACCAGACTCGGACAGTGACTATCCACGGGAAATAGCCAGTCATAAGACCACTGAAAGCAACGAAATAAAAGCGATACCAAAACCATAGTATTCTTGTACTGTGAGACGATACTTACCTTCAGCTAGTTCATAGTATATCATATGTCCTTCCTGAAGTGAGTGCAAATTTACCTTACTATTTATATATAGAAAGAATTACCTGACTGACTAACAGTGAAGTCTCTACGCCACAATTGAGAAACGTGATGTATTATGTGCCCATTCCACAGCTTCCTTTAAAGACTTTGAAGTGACTAAAGCGGAAGATCGCACTAAAGTTTTGAACTAGCTGAACATGTCATAAGTAGTGTCATGAACCTATCATTACATAAGTCCAAAATTCATCTCCTCAGTTTTCGCTGGAACGCATCATATTTCATGCTGTTTTGCTAGAATCCGTGAATCAAGTTGAAACCCGCAAAGTAGCAAACTAGCTCCATTGAGCTGAATTCTAAACCAAAGGGGATTACCATGGTACAGTCACTTACTCAGGTTACCAGAAAACTCTCCGGTAAGACAGGCAACGAAGGAAGCAAACATTTAGTATAGAAGCCCAAAGGGATGGGCTAGGCTTAAGTTAGCTCAAACAAACAGAAAAGAGTCTAGAAAAAGCTAGATTAGTAAAAAACAAAGATGGCAGCTACAAAAAAGTACTAGTACAACAACACAAGAAGAGGGCTCAGAGCAGACAAATTTGCAGACTTCCCAAATTTCAGAACGATCCTGATTGCGAACTTTTAAATTTCCACCACCCATTTTTATTCATTAACATCTCTAATTTATAAATGTTAGAATGGAGCTATAGATGGAAAATTAGGACCGATAAAGTAGCTTGTGAAAGTACTTGCATCTTATATAGGACGTCTCACATTTCGTTATTTGGTATTTAGACTCACAGTGCTTGTAGAAGGTTGTGGAGGTCTGCTTCGCATCGTTTGGTAAATTAGATATTTGGACTATCAAAGCTTGCCAAAGGTTGAGAGGGCTGTCTCATATTAGTTGCTCGTGAGATACGTCGAGGGCTCGACTGGAAATGAGCCAGCAGAATTATTATAGTTTTCAGGAAATGTAAGAGTGTGTATATCGTTAGTTTCTATTCATTAACTTGTAAGACGCACGTAGATGTCCAAAAGTAATTTATATTAGTCGTTAAGAAACAAGTTAGGTTAGATATAAGTAATACAAACGTAGTAATTTCGTGAAGCTAGGCACATCATAGGAAATCCCATTTTAGTGACTGTACATTACACAGCATTCCACTCTGTTGTTTAAGATTAAGGATTATTTACCCTTGCGTCATACACGACTAGACTTGGTATTATAGAATAAATTAGCATTACTCATATATTCTATTTTATGCTGAGTAAAGATTACTCTATGTCGGCAAAAATGCTGATGCATCCTAAATTAGTATTTCTACACTATTTAAGTGCACCCCTCGCAAATAACTAGGAATAAGATGAGAATTAGAGAGCTAGAACTATGTGAATCATGAGTTGGAGTTTGTAGGTTCAATGGCAGGGACGCGAGTTACCTAGCCGAGGCATTTGTACAGTTAAGTTGGAATGAAGATAAAAGTTAATAGCTATTAAAATGTCTACTCTCTCCACTATTATTCAAGAGACCACTCGTGCATGAAAGAATCCTTATCAAGTATAAAGTTGCCCACCGAAGAAGTGCATAAAGAATTCCAAGATGATGATTATGACGAAGAAAGAATCACATTTCACAAACATTTGCTCATACATTCATTTTCTTTTTAAATTTCATAAACACCTCACATTTAGGCTTTTTTAATAAGATTTCTATCCCCCTTTTTACTATAATGTGTTTAAACCAGAGGCGGATTTAGAGCTCTACATTGGGGGGGGGAAGCTATCTCATTACCTTTTCTTTTCATGTAGAAGGATTTGGGGAGCCATGGCTCCCAGGGCCCCCTGGATTCTCCCTTGTTGTGAACAGGGCTGAAGATTCTAAAGAGAGCTCCAAATAGCGAGCGGTGGTACCAACAGTTATGAGGTGAGTTAGGAAGGGGATCGGACGCCTTCTTTAATCTCCATAGGATGTAGCACACAATCTTGTTTGCTCTATTTTGAAATTGAATTCCCAAGGTCTTCTTTGGTAAGATCCTCAGTTCTCACCACTGAATCAAAACGCTGAACTAGCTTGAAGCTTGGCTGAGATTGCTGAAGCGCCGCCATACAGCAAATTTTGAGAAAATGGCGTGTGCATGCAATGTGAGCAGACAAGAATTTACGAGTCTTAAATTCTGCACACATGACAGTGATTTACAGTAAAGAGTTCCTTGTGGAACTGTTGGCCCATAAGATCTTTGGTAAATGCTCGCTTTAAATTTTCTACTGTAGTATCATGGATTAAAGAAAATGAAGTGTTTTTGAATTCTCATCTTATTTTCTTTCTTTGTTACTATTCACGTCCACTTTTCAAGGCAAAATAGTGTGCGTCTGTATAACTTTTAGCTTTATGACAACCTCTGTTGCTCTTCTGTCACTTTATGCCGTTTATTGAATTCCGACCACTCCCGTTTATTTTTGTACATTAGTTTACTACACTCAGAACTGAAAACGAGGTTTTCTGCCAAGGAAAAGGCTTGGTATCACTTTATACTGCCCCTAGACCTTGAAGCCCAGAGGAAAATATGCTATACCTGCCCCCTCGGCAGTTCTGGTGGCAAGCACAACCTCATTTTGATGTGTAATCTAGGCTTACTGGAGCCTTTCAGATCAATATATCCCTGAAAGTAAGAAGTGAAAAGAACATTAGGCAGTCGTTTTGGAATATATAAGATTCTCATGCTAGACTTCTCAATCACGACGGGATTGTCTGTTCACAATACTTCATTTGAATATAAGAAAAATGCCTCCCCCTTTCCGATTCTCAGCACACTAAACTTGAGCACTAGTGTAGGGGGTCACGTTTTCACAACACAATTTTTCAATATTGTAATATACTGGTTGTTGGTTCAAGGAAACCTCAACAGCATGAGCCTCTAGAGCCGTAATTTTGCTACACATGGCATTCAAAATTACTCCCTTCTTACGCCACATTGGGTAAGAGTGCAGTACAGTCGCAGTTTTGAAACACTCGAGTAAAAGCTACACTGAGAAGCATTCTTCAACTTAATGCCAGAAAAATTCCAAAGTTTGTAAGTGCAAATACATCTATAACAAGAAAAAACCAACTACTCTCTCTTATTTGATTCAAATTAACTTGCGTACTTGCACTCTAGAGTGATTAACCAAGTAGGGTAGTCCTGGGTAATATGGTTCACTTTTTAGGGTTTTTGAAATTGAACCATTAATATCTTAGCGCAGGGGTCTCTCAACTAATCATCATAAGAGAGCATTTGCCATCTTGACCGCTTATTTGAAAGACATTGACGCAGTGGAGTGGACTGTCTTCCCTAGTCGTGTTGGCAGGCCTGTAGACATGGGATGGCATGGGGTGGAAAATGCCACCACTGAGCAACAGGATCCCAGCTTTTTGTCACCCATAGGACTTTGGGTAACAGGATGCCAGCTTTTTGCCATCCCTGCAATTTTGTATTGTTACCTTATCTTTGTAGCTAAGAAGACATCTCCGCAACCTTGGTGTTTGTGACATGCTAGAAAGTTAAATCTTCTCCTTTGCCTGAGAAATTAGAGAGACCATTTGAAAATCAGCTATACATGCATGCTAATTACTTGTCTTTGAGCAATACCTGTTGGTTTTAAGAACGACTACACCGAAGCAGTGTGCACATTTATATTTTGCAGAAAGCTGAAAATGGGCTAGCTAGCACTGGTCAACAAAGTAAAAATTGTTTGAAAAGTTGTCAAAAGACCATTCTTCACTTTATACAAATTTGAGGGCACTGGTGCCAAATATAATATTAGTTTTTCATGACTGGCTACCTTTTTGCTGTACGGAATCTCCTCATTTTTTTCAAAGTTGTGATATTGTTTACTCTCTACATAGTATTGATCAATATAAAATGCTTTAGAAAAATTCAATGTTACTACTCAATTTTGATTTCAACTCAACGTTGTTGTCTATCTGCTCCATGAAGAGTTCAAATTGGACAGTTTATTCGCCTTCAGAACTTTATCGCAAGCCAAGTTAGCTGACAAAGATGGCGTCGAAGAAGAAGCAGACGAGGTTTGTTCATTTAATTCACTTTCGTTTTCATTTGTGTGCATACAAGTTTGCATTGCTCATTTGAAGAATTACCGACTGGGACAGATCTTCAAAGAAAAGACTGGGTGTCGCTCAACAGAGCAAGAGCCAAAGTAGGAAAGACAGCCAGTACCCTGCACAAGTGGAAGCTCGCACCTTCTGGCGAATGCACGTGTGGCCACCCCAACCAAACAGTCAACCACATTCTCTCAGAATGCCCACAGGGTCCCCACTGCACCGATCAAGATCTCCGAGAATGCAACGAGACAGCCCGAGTTTGGATAACCCATTGGCGCGATAAGATATGATGATGATTGCTCAGCAAACACCTTTAGCACTACAATTGAAGCAATTAGTGAGCAATCGATAGAGTCGTATGCTTAGACCCCTAGAAAAAGCACTTCTTCCGCTTTGTGTACTTCACCACGTTTGACAAGGAAGTAAGAGTTTAAGTGTATTTTTTGCAATATTAAGATATCGCCCTTCAGATAATTATCAGTGTGAATAAAAATGAGTATAAAAATGACAAGGGATCAACTTTGCATTTCATCAATAATTCCATATACTCTCAATGAAATATCTATGCAAGCAACAAGATGCATCTTAAACTTATTTTTTCTTATTTTTGTTGCAAAAATAATTCAGTTTTTTAACTGGCATAAGCTAGTGTGTAAACTTTGAAGTTGAAATGTATACTGGTCTTTCTAAGGTAGCAGCTGATAGTTATGGTCATACGAATAGAAAAAATTTGTGGAATATTGCATTTTTCCAGAACTGTGCGATCTGTACACAGCAAAAATGGTAGTCAACATTAAAAGAATCATGGAAGATTTTGGATTCAGAACCATTAAATTAGCTAAAAAACACATTTAGTTTGCAAACAGCTAAAATTTTGTAGACCAGCTTAATAACACTGTTACATTGGATGTTGGTAGTAGATCTCTCAAAAGGATTGGATTACTTGAACTGCATTCCGTATGGGTTCTCAAGAATATTCCAGAAAAGCTCATGTAATATTACTACGGCAATCCATGTTAAAAATCTACAGATGCTAATGATTAAGAAGGAAAGGTTTACTGCCAGGATCTGCCTGCTACTATAGTCCTGCAGTCAATTTATTTTTCTGCTTTAGTTTGTAAAATCTGGTTCCAACACATTTTAGCACATTCCAAATTCACTTTGACGTTTTCACATGGATGGAATGGTCGATTTCCGTTACATGTGAATGACTCTTCTAAACAGCTGATGCATTGTTATTCTTCTATCTCAGCTGACGTCGAGAGGATACTTTTTTGCTCCGACATAATCCATGTTTCCAGTTGAGCTATTGTATTTGATTGGGTTCTTCTGCTCTTCTTTCCAATTTTTCTTCTTCACAGTGCTGTGTGCTACGACTAGGCCATGGCTGTTCCATTGTCCAAGGCATCAATCAGCATCGAAGCGACCAGTATGCCAATCAGCACCGAAGTGATGTAAATACAGACTTGTTATAAATTGTTAAGCAAAGAGAAATAAAAAGCATAGAAGCCGTTAGAGGGCAATTTGATGACAACAATTCCACTGACTATTAGCATTAATGCATCAATCACAAATCTGAGTTAAGCTACCCTTTTAAGTGGCTTCACTACATTTTGTAGCTCTATCAACACTGTAAGGCAGAGATTTGCCGATGGGGGCGGGACGTAGGGGGCGTTACGCCCCCAATATCATAAAATTTGCCAGATAGTTGGCCAAAGTATGTTCTGTGACATTTTCTTTTTGTTTTAACGACAATAGTTGGTCAGTTGGTCAGAACACACCCCCCTCAACAGAAGGAGTCTCGTCACATCACTCCTGTAAGGTAGGTAGAGATAAGAAATTTTATCATCAGCTCTAGAATCAGTGTGAAGAGCAAATCTTCTTATATATTTCTAAGTTGCAATGTAGAAAGAGCTCAGTAACTGCTCTGAGCTCCTTGTATTCAGTAAATAGCTTGGCTTAGCTCGGACTTTTAATTAATGAGAATTTTCATGGGTTTTAGTTGGAATCACCGCTCCTCAAATTGCACTATAGTGACTACTATCTTCTTTGTCACTGTCCTTATTTACAAATCAGTATCATGTCATTAGTGTCAATTACATTCCATATTATCATTCAACTGGAGTGTAACTAGAACGCAATATTCCTAGTATCTATCAATTTCATGATATAAAATGTGATTTTGATCACGACATCAATCTCAGTTTCATTAATGACAGTAATATCGCAACGTGACTATCAATATCAAAATCAATAATACAAATAAATACCATAAAATTAACTTCAATCACCATCTATAACAGCAATCAATATAACAGCATCGACGATGCTCAATATCTATCACATCAATAAAAATCTTAACATCAATATCAATATATATCAAGAATTAAAGCTAATATCTTAGTAGCAATACAACAAGTAGTATTCATAACTGCAATCAATTCATGAATTTAATATGTATGTTGTAAATCAATGCTCCAATGTCAGCTACCAACATCAGTAATACCAAGCAATACAATAACATAAACATTGAAAGAGTATAATACCAAGAATTATCGCAATTTTAATGTCAATTAGCATCCATAGAAAGGATCAAAATCTCTGAATATGAATATAATAAATAATTCCAATCAATATCAATAACTCCAATCAATATCAATAATTACAATCAATATCAATAATTTCAATCAATATCAATAACTCCAATCAATATCAATAACTCCAATCAATATCAATAATTGCAATCAATATCTGTAATTCAAATCAATAT